>JAECUM010056491.1:0-12190 GCA_016617855.1 Megalonaias nervosa | reverse complement strand
AAATATTCACCGCTTTTGTTATTATCATATGGCGATGCGGTTTTGAAACGCCAGTTGTCATATTGATGAGTCGCCTCCGGAAAATTCATCCTAGTAACACTACTGCACAATCAAAGTTAAAAGTACCTATGGTGGATTGAAGCTCCTTTAGGGTGATTTTAACTGTTTAATTTTCATTCGTACCAAAGGTAAATAATGGTTGTGGAAGAGGTAGATGTTTTAACTGCAGCCATAGGAAAGCCAATGTCGGCACATACAGTCAGGAAGCGATCGAGCTTGTGCTGGCATCTGGCACGAGATGTATTTAGTATCACAAAATCGTCCCAAATATGTGCCAGATGTGTTATTTATAATTTTGTATTCGCTATTCACTGAAGGCAAATGCGAACGGTCTCAAATAACACGTGTTACCCCACAAAAAGCCAAAGAATGAAATTGCATTGGACAAATAGGAAGAATCCAGAATGCATTAGATATGTTTGTTTTGGCCATCACACACACCCTACCCAGCTGCCTTATACATGTAATGACATTATCAATACCTTCGTAATGAACTGCTGACAGTTGAGTTGGAATTCCATTGTTAACCGAATCGCCCGAGAGGAAGGAGAAGTTATGAAATAGTCTGAAGGATCAAGGAATTTTCTTTTTGTCTAAACCCAATGGCGAATCGTTAAATTGGGAAATAGTCTTCTACGAAAAGATCTCAGAAAGCGACCCGATGCAACTTCTTTCTGTATCTTTTCTCCGTAATTCCGGTATTAGTTTGAGCCAGTTTGTGTGCGTTTGCAATGTTCTCATAAATCCCACATCGAAACCCTTTTGAAAACCTAGAAGCAGATATTCCTTTGTTGTATGTTCAAAAGCTGGAGCTACTATTGCAAGCTGTCAAATTTGACCTCGGGTAGGCAAATGATGAGCCCTATCTACCGGTTGGTTTCTTGTTGTTTGGGTATGTGTTTCGGGGTTCTTCAAATCTTTGGAAACGAAATTGCTGGTTGTTAGGTCGCTGCGGTTACTGGCTGTATTGTGAGACCTTAAAGGGATGAGAAATTGGTTTGGGGCAGCGAGTTAGTGAGTGCTCCCGCAAACAATTGCAGCACTTGTGCTAAAATTTTCTGAAAGTCCCGCAGAACAGCAACCGCTTTTGTAGTAAGTTAAGCAAACTTCCTTCGGATACTTTATGTTTGCAGTTTGTGAGGCATTGCTTTGCTTAGATTTGTTATGACCGGACTCTAGCATGACCTTCATGTATAATTCTAGATCCGTAGTTCCTCAATTAGCTTCCCCTTTTCAGCCAGTTGTCGAAACATTTCATCATAATACTTCCACTCAGCGAGTCTCTCCTCAAGTTTAAGGTTAGTTTACATATGGTGAAGAAGAAGGTACAATCCAGAGGATTTTTTTCACATAGAACACTAGTAAACCTGCTCCAAGCGAGAATCTATTATCCTACTGTGAGTTAGTCTCATCTACTTTTTTGTGACAATGGTTACTTTAGAAGCAGTACTGTGCATTTCTAGTTGAAATGTGAAACCCACACCCTGAGCTCAATTCAGGATGGTAGGAAAATCTATTTTTATAGCCCTTCATATGTTTGCCTTAACTATATCATGGGTTAGAGCAGATAAGGAAACCGACGTGCTTACAGATTGTGATTGGGAAAGACTCCCGCAGGCAGTAGCGATTTTGACAAATGACCGACTGTTAAAGTAACCTATATCCACGGATGTATCTATAAGTGAAGCCGTGGTTTCCAAAATGGCGCGGGAGACTGCAGATCCTGCAGGTGCGTTGTCTATTGCTATGGAATGTACAGGTTAAGAACAAGTTTGCAGACTATTTTCATGGATGGCCTGAACAGTGCTACCAGCTGATCAAATTTAGTATCGATCTTCTGTGTGACCTATTAGGGGGCATTTTGTAACGAATGTCAAACAAAGTTAAAGTCGGATGCGGGAAGTCGTGTGTTCGATCCCCGGCCGAGTCATACCAAAGACTTTAAAAAATGGTACTAACAGCTGCCTCTCTTGGCGCTCAACATTAAGAGGTTAGTGTTAGGACTGGTCCTTCTGGTATCAGGATAATATGACTGGGTGGGACATGTCTTTGTCATGATGCCCCAGTGCTAGACATCGCCATAAACTGCCACACTGCGAGACATCGTTGCGATATGACTGAAAGATTGTTAAAGCTACGATAAAAATCCAACACACACACACACACACACACACACACACACACACACACACACAAAGTTAACAAATTTGAGCGCATTACCAGATAAGCAATTTGTAGAAATTCATAACCTCTATTGTATTATGAAAATCACGGTTCACTGCAGTGAGATGAGGAATAAATGTTCGTTCGGAAATACCACTAAAGGAACAAATGAAAAATAACTATTATGATCATTATGGAACACATGGGTCGATAATCTGAGGTGCGGAACCTAACATGAAACATTACTTTTATTGAATTATACTAAACGTTTTGGTTTTCACTCTTATGTTACTTTGTTTAGTCTATTCTTGTTAGATGACTGTGCGATTTTAAATATTGAGAAATTGTAATTTCATTAGCGTTTTCCTGATTAATCATGAGGTATCCGCTATTTTGTCATATACGTAGTTGGGATCAATGAAAATCCTTTCAATCAAATTGTTTTTGTTTTTCTTTACTGCTATATACGTTGACAATTTGAGCTTGCCCTTTTGAAGTCTACATTATACAGGCTAATATATTTAGATTTACGTACTAATATCTCCTAAATCCTAATCTCTCCTAAATATATCTAAAGGCGATGATATTGAGATCTACGTACTGAACTCTCCTAAATCTAACTAGATAATCTATTGATAGATGATTAAATAAAATTCAAAGTTGTTTGTTTTACAGCCAGATAATATCGTGATATTTAGTAGACTCTTTTAGATGCAAAAGTGTAAAAGAGAATTATGTAGTCAAATATATTTTAAAACGACACTCGTCTGAAGGAAATTTTTAAAAAAATCAAATAAGTACAGCTATAATTTGCCCTCTTGGGGGGAGGGGGAGTATTTTCATTATCATTTATCTGAAAATTCAAAACCGATATGATTAAGCAAAGGATGTTAATTGTTTGCTGTTGAAGATGTGGATATCCAGGAAATACAAGAGTATTGTTTGTCTTGAGACTAACTTGCTGACGATATATTTACTTTAGTATAATGCCAATAAAATGACATTTGAATCACGCGTAACGTGTTTTTAAATAAACAACAAAACGTAAACAAAGTCAGGGCAGGAGAGAGAAGAAAATGGTTTGAGGTGTGTCTGCTGTACTCTTGGAGCGAGAGAAGGACTTTTCTGCCTTTGTATCGCCCACCCTGATTATAGTTTTCTCTATCTAGGTTAAGCCTTGACACAAATAGACTCTTTCAACTATGTGGTAATTTTCCATACTTAGATTTTGGTAAAAGAATAGAGCTGTATCATCATACACGCAAGTTAAAAAATAGGCATGTTTATAGCATATAATCCAAATGGAAGTTTGCCCAACACCTTTGGCAGCATAATAGATGGGTTTTACAGAGTAGGTGGATGGGAGACGGCAAATGTGGTTGTGGTATATTAAATTAAAATAATGCTAATATGTCTGATGTCTGGATCAACATGCATCGCCTGGCCTCTATATGCATTAATTTGGTCTCGACACGTTATGGAAAAATACATTATCAACGTTTAATTATTAGTTTAGTGATTTAGAAATTCAGTGCAGAATTAAGCGATCTATAATTTAATCGACTTGTTCACATGCTAGTTTATTTGTCATTTGAGTCACTTTCTTTCTGACGTGGGATAAGAAATAAAAAAGAAAGATACCCTTTCATAGCAAAGTGGTCAATATGCACCAATTTACAATTATTGTCACCAGTCGTATGTTGTTGTTTTTATTGTGTTTAGCATAAACATGACAAACATGTATATCAGACATAAAAACAATTGATGAAAGTATTATTTCCACAATGCTATTGCACATCCCGCCAACAATTAAAATGCGATTAAAACGTTCACTGGAGCCTTCCGAAATTTTTTATTATTGTCTCAATAAAGTTATAAAAGAAATATCGTGCCTTTAATTTCTTACATTATATTTTCGGACGATATAATCTAAATCTCTATGGGGTTAGTTTAGGCGCTATTGGTTTCAGGGGAAATACATACCATAGTGAAAATATCTTATATGTTGTTTAAGAAAACGTACAATGTATTGTCACCATTAACAAGTGACACATGAGTCAAATTAGTTCAGATATTATCATAAGTAGATAGTGTGGCTTGTGAACCTGTTTGATTGTACAGTTCATACGTACATTGTATTGTAACTAAAACAGTTACAATTTCAAACTATTCACAGTATGGTTAGTTAGTAGTTACCCAATGGATCTTAGTAACGCCAAATTCAACCAAATCGATCGGAGCATATCTATTACATACTCATTTGCCCCATGTAGAAATTTATTGGTAAAGTATTTATATGTTTTCCACGTTTGCATTTCTAACATGTGAATAAAGTTTCTTCACTAAATATAAAAAATATATACGAGTGAAGTAGGGAATTTTGTTGTAAAGAGTGGCACATTCAATAATGACAATACAAGCTGTTTCCACTTTTCGTGTGTGATATTGCCTTAATCTACTTAAGACAAACCATACATTTTCCTGTTCTTACATATGTGTAAGGCAAACACCGTCAATTGGCATGGACATTTTTTATCCATGTTGTACCACTGCGATATTAGCTTCATTAGAACAGTTGTAAAATGGAGTTCCAATATTTACCATACATTGAAGACAGCGACCTTAAAAAAAGTTAGCTTGTACAAATATTGCTTCACAATATTTTATTTTGTTGCATTTTGTTTAATGACTGTTCTCAAACCAAAATTAAGTAAATGAAATGGTTAACACGTTTTTTCCTCGGATTCATATGGAGGACATTTTGGCGTGAGGAATATCGCAAAATCATTAATTAGCGGCCACATCGGATATATTTAAGGCGGTAGCCATGATTATCATTGAAAAATGAGGTACCCAATTGTGTTTCAAAACTAATGTTTTAGAATCCACAGAGAAAAAGAAATAAGGTTTCTTGTAACATCATCAAAATATTTCAGTATATCACTTTTAAAGACTTGACACGATGGTGAATTTGTTTCTCAGTTTTCATCTCCTTGCTATCAGAAATGAATGGAGATTGGATCTGGTTTCCCTGTGGGTCTTTCTATAACCTGTCCGTTCACAGCACTCTTGCGCTTTGCAAAGTAAATATTGTGAATATCAGGGCTTTAACAACCATTTATTTGCACATTTATATGTACAGGGCTTATACTATATTTTAATCAAGTTTGTTACTTACGGAACATTTAGAAAGCAATGCACATAACCTATGGCAATTGCGATATCCTGTGCAATCTAAACCAAATTCTGAAAAAGGATAACAAAGTAAGATACCAGTAATGTTTAGTAACTCACTATGTTTAGCTATAAAGCGTGCCAGCAGCAAACTTTACAAGTTTAAGTAAGGAATATTATAATGATCCCATAGTCATAAGCGGGCAGTTTGGTGTCCAAAACATAATCATGCCAAACTTGTTGTGAATGGTGTCAAGTATCACACGGTAAGTGATAGTCATCAGCACAAAAATAAGGGGCGTCTTCAGAACATATGATATTGAAGTGTCAATGGTTTAAAAAATAATTGAATGTAGAAGATTATATCAATTGTCTCTATATCAGTGTCAGACAGTCAATAAAACGATATTGACTTGAATTTAAATAGATATTAAATCTTTGTATGAAAATGAAATCATGAGGTGTGTTTAAATATAGACGAATAACCTTAGTAAGTTGCCATTTAAATTGATTCACAGTGATTAAAATGCTTCATTAGCTACATGGGCAGCTAAGTAGAATGTAATATCAGATGTACAGTTCGGTTTTAAAAAGAATCGTTCAAGCTATAGTATGTTGCGTTCAATGATCACTATGTATTTAAGTTAAAACATAGTGTAATGTGTTTCCGTTCCCTTTAGTAACGCATTTGCTCCAATCAATATATTGCAATGGATTGTTCGATGACATTTATAAAGTAAGAACATGTGCCAACATATGTATTAAAATAACACTAATGTATAAAGGTGTAAATCTTGTCGGTAACACCTTAATATTTATCATAGTAATTTGATCGTTCCAGAGGTACCAAGCAATGGATGCTAATGTCAACAAAACTGCTTTCTTTCTTTTATGTATTTCTTACAGGAAAAAATAGTAATAATACTTTTATTTATATTTTCTATCAAAATATACTGACTATCGGTTGAGGGAGATATTACCTTCTTTCTCATTGTTATGTTAGAAAAATTCAGTTCGATAAGCTCTAGGGTTATTATTGCATCTTAAGGTTAATTTTTATTCCCTCAGACATAAATTAGTTTTAAATAAAATAGACAAACCTTAGTGATAGAAAATGGTACGGTGATAATATTGAATTCAAAGTTGTTGATAATATTATGCATTTATAACTTACGTTTCGCTTTAGAAGCATATTCGTTATAAGAAAACATTCACTTGCGGTAAGGACTAATCATTTTTACTTTATCACATTTGAAAACAAAATACCTAAATGTTTATTTTCAGATGTTTATTGCTTTGTACGTTATTCAGTGAGTTATGCATCAGTGATAGGTTTTAAATTGTCCATGAACAACAATGACCAGAGACTTATTTAACTTTGTCCCTACAATGACCTCTGCGTCATAAACGGGTACATTCAGACTACATAATTGACCCTAGCACTGACCGCGAGACGGACCATTTCTTACTATGCCGGAAGTTCATACTTCTGCCAATTAAAGTATACAGAAATGATCCCGCACATCAATGTCAGCACCACAGTTTTTAACAAAAAAGTCACAGTCCTGCACATTTCTCCACTTCATTAGTCATGGCACGAGTTCCCAGCTGAAACTGGACCTAGTGTCAGCCTTTAACAAAAAGCTGAATAGGATCAATAATTGTTTCCAGACAAAATGTTGTAAGATAAGCTCTTCACTGAGGCCAAACACATAACCCATTTAGCTACAAAGTGCTCCAAGGGAGAAAACGTTGCCAGCAATAACAGCTGCAAGAAGCATTATGCAACAGACTGCAATGAGTTGTACAAATCATATTGACTGAGTCGACTGATATAGCCTGGACATGTACACCGAATTGATGATGGACGCATAAGAAAAGACACCCTGTACGGCAAGCTGTCCTCCGGCAAGGGGTCATCAGGTCTTCCACACCTTAGGTTCAAAGACGTGCTCTACAGCGACATCAATATATTTACCATTGATGTAGATGGTTAGGAATCACTTGCTCAGGACCGCAGTTGCTGCGTATATATGCTCGAGTAAGGACTCATAAATGTGAGAGAAAATAGTTTGGTAGAAGATATATGAATCCAGATAAAGGACAACCTCCTTCACATGTCAACTGTCACTCCCGGGTAATTCCCTTCAGCCGCAACAGACGCTGTTCATCCGTTAATTGAATGATTTCCTGAGGGTGAGAAGATACTGTATGGTGCCGATGACGATGACATTTCCTTTTGACAAGATATATTTAACAATAAATGAAAATTATCATAATCATTTTTAGATGTACGCTCAAACAGAAGACTGAAGGCAATATTTAAATATCTTGCAACTGTTAGTATATCACATGTTATCGAACATATATTACATAATGCGTACATTTGTTACCATCATCTTCGTCAAAAGCATGATGTGTTAGACTTTTGAGATGATGCTTGATATCACATTCTGCTTTTTATGGAGAAATTTTGGAAACATGAAGAACGATAAAGATAATGCAGAAACAAGGCGAGTTATCGAAGAATCCATACAACTAACCATATACAAACTTCATTGTTTATCATAATAACTAAGACATTCAAAGTCATACGAGTGTACTGGTAAGACCTATTTATCAATTGCAATGCAAGAAACACATATTAAGTATCATAAAAATATTTCATTAAAATTCTTAAATGCTTTGTTCACATGACATTAGTTCAAATTGTATAATTGCACTGAAAGCATGCGTTATCCAGAATGTTTCTGGAAATTGCTTCTAGGCTGGTGAGATATAAAACATTTTGATGTCTTTATTCTTTTTAAGGTTGAGACATAAGTTAATGCATTTCATCATATTTAGATCATTGCTATTTTACCCTAGTACTACTGAATGTGTCATAATATGTTGCCTCATTAGAAAGAATTACGATCTAATAGTGAGTGATCTCTTGTGCAAGTAGGATATCCAACACCAGTTACATCTTGAATATTTATATAAATAATTTACGTTTAATCGCCATCCTAACGGATCTCATCTGTCCCTTCCTGTTTAAGCATATCGCTTTGTTGTACAATCACACGAAGAAACATGAATGCATACATTTACTTTTTCTCACTCTATGTAGCAACGGATAGTAGAGCGCAAAGATACAATTTAGCTCACATTCGACCTATTGATAGAATAATCCAACTCAGCTGATGGTAACAAATAAATGTTAGTTTAGAACATATTATATTTATCATCCACACTCTTTATAAACACTGTTTGTTTTTTTTACCTTCTTTTCAAGTCCCTAATCTCAATCAAATTATTATTGCAGACACATTTTTTCATTTTTTATCTGACTTTATCCATGCAATCGCAGTATGAGGATACGTGCCATAATTAATATATGGCAGTTATAACCCAGAACTAATTATCATTATACAACTGATATATACAGTGTGATGTAATAAAAACTCTTGCTGATTTATTTAATGCTACCATGTGTCACTTCTCAGATTCAGTATTATGAAGTTCGTGTAAATATAATATGTTAAATTACGCGACACAGTCCTCACTAGATCTCAGCTATTTTATACGTCCTAAAATATGATTATTTAGCAAATTAATTCTTGGGATAACATAGATTTGAATAAAATTCGTCATCAAAGAACATCTATGCCGATACGATCATATCCGCATTGATATATACTTATGTGTTCTTAACCACAATTCCACTGAGTTAAGCAATCAGTCCAACAAAGTGAGCTGTTATACTTTTATTAACAAAGTAGTGATACATAATTTACGACACTATTTTGGATAATAGGGTAAATAGCATTAATATTATTGTGTTTCATCTACAGCAATATATTTGCAAAAACTTTTAGCTCGTGTCATATGATAGACAGATAATAAACATGCTCCCGTATCAAGCCAAAATTATACTATTGTTTTAATTAAAACAAATTGCTTAGAGCGCGGGTTTGAATTGACCATACTCTTCTTGTTTTCATAACAGCTGTACCTTTCTTCATCCTTAAGATTAACACGACCTATCACGTTATTATTCTTTGAAAAATCATTAAAGTGATGGAATTTAACAAGCTCCTATAATATTTATATTCATCAAATTTTGTATTTCCTGGCAAGGATATAATGAGAGTTTCTTGGAAACAATTAATGAGCTATTTATACATCGAGTTTTCGCATGCATATTCTACGTAAACCTTCAGTGAACAATTTCATTGATGTTGGTTCCAGCCAGGCTCTGAGATCTAGGTAATAAATAAACTCCTGTTTCTAGTAATGACACTCGGAATATCACAGCTTAATCCGACCCAGACTATAAGCATTCATATTAAATTATACAGCCTTTGATGATCACTGCCATCTCATCTTTGTCTGCGTGGGTTCAAGTATCGGGCTTGGCCAATGCATGTATCTGAGAAATCTTGCAAGTAGCTTCCCGTGGGTCGGTGGTTTTTATCGGGAGTTTGTGGGTCCATCCTTCACCTATTATACTGTCGTGTGTGTATAATATATATATATATATAGGTATATATATATATATATATATATATATATATATATATATATATATATATATATATATATATATATATATATTACATAACATACTTTACCAAGCTAAGATTGCAAATCTCTTGAGTCAAAAACCCATGTTGCAATTAAATTTTAAATGTCAACTCTTCCAAATTCATTTCATTCATACATATCATAACTACAACATCATGTCATCGGTACTTGTATGGTTTCTGAAATATTTTACCTTGTTTAAGTACTGCAGTGATATAACTGTCTTAAAGTGGAATAACGTTAACGATTGCCCTGATTAAAGTCATAGCGGACAATATGATAAACAGCATGAGTGTTGTGCATCTGTCTGACACTGTTTCCATAAGGAATTAAGCAAATATAATTAGTGTGTCGTTGTTATACAAATTAGTTTCAGATAAAGGACTATATGGACATAATGATTGACATTAATTACATCTTTTTGATTGATACAATTAAAACGCTGTTCCGACACGAACATTCAAACAAGAAAACTTTACGTTTTGGAAGTACCTGAAACATTTGCCATGTTTCCATTCATATTATATTTAGGAGGTATGTCATCTTACGTATGTATGAAAACAATCCACATAAAAAATCTATATTTGACAACTGATATTATATCAACATCTATTGTATTCCTTCTCTGTTCACTCACGTAGTATCCTTGTGTGATCATTTGGACAAAATGAAGTTACGTTTTCAAATTATTTTTCTTTTATGCTGGACTATTAGAGACCTGCTTGCTATATATCTGTGTCAATTGTCTGCTATTTTTCTTACGTTTCCATTTAACACATGTATAACAAAGTTATCTTGACGACAAAAATGAAAAATCACGCATTTTCAGTTAGTATACATTGGAGTTTGACAATCATTTTGTCATGCAAATCCTCACAGATCCTGCCTCCCACCACTGCACGTAGATAAAGCCCACAAAGTAATTATTCTTTGGTGATGTAATGGTAAAAATTATGTATCTCAGCTGTTATTTCTTTTCAGGGCACAAAATGATACACTGTAACAGCGCTTGAATTTTAGATCAAATTAAATTTTTAAAAATGTGGTTAATTTATATTGTTACGCTGATCTATATTAATATTATGTGCCATTGTTTGTTTCCATTCGATTTAAAATAATTCTCCTACGAAAGGTTTTACCTCTTGACCAAAAACTATCATGTATCCCTAAATGTTGATTTTTAGTTGCGAAATCATATAACATATTCCAATTTAGTTAGCAATACTTAAAGGTACTATTACCGCGGTTTTCAACAGACATTATTTCTTTAGCCACATAGTCTCTGTCAGTTGCAATTTTTACTACCTTAATTCTGCAGAACGAAATACATTCATAGTTGTATGTCTTGACTTGCAAAGGAGTAAGTAAACAATTGTGTCTCATGTTTGTCACAAAACATAAATAAATTTACGACTTCTGTCCCTATCTCCATCTGTATGTATGCCTGTCTTTCTTTTCCTCTAAAAGTGTTATCCACGTTGCAAGCACCCCATGGTCTCCTTTCAACCTGCCCAGGCCTGCGCCCTGGAGAGGATATCCCAGCTACACGATATGTTGTCCTGGAAACAAGCTACACGATATGTTGTCCTGGAAACATGGCCCAGTACCACAAGACACGAAGGTTCCCCTTATTGTCATCCTCTACAAAAATAAAAGTGACATGAATGACTGTAACAACTATCATGGAGCTTTCCTTCTGAGCATCGTGGTTAAGCTGTTTGCTAAGGCTGTATTGAAGAGGCTGCAAGAGCTTGCTGAAAGAGTCTACCCAGAGTCAAAGGGTGTTAGAGCCAAGAGATCCACCATCGATATGATATTTCACTCAGGCATCTGTAAGAAAAATGTAAAGAGCAGGAGAAACCACACTAGGCCGCCTTCATTGATCTCACCAAGGCCTTTGACCTTCTTAGTCGGGATGGACTCTTCAAGATCCTAGCAAAACTTGGTTGTCCACCCACCCTAGTCAGCATTGTGAAGGGGACCAATATGTACGATTGTTCTTTATCGGAAGTGCTCAGCGTCAAAAGTGGCATCACGCGGGGCTATATCATTACCCCAACACTCTTTGATATTCTCTTTTCCATCTTTCTCAAGCACTTGATCAGACGGGATGATTTTCAACCTTTCCAGACTTAGGGCTAAAATGAAAGTGCAAGTAAAATGCATTAGGGACTTCCTATCTGCAGACGATGCAGAAGTCACAACTTAGTCAAAATATCATCTA
>JAECUM010056490.1:0-14532 GCA_016617855.1 Megalonaias nervosa | reverse complement strand
GGGATGGTAAATAATTAACACAGAGCTAAAATGTTTTCATCTCTTTTTTTTATATTGACATATTGGATGAGATAGTAAACCTTTTTATATCTTACCACTGTATCCTCCGTCATTGAATCAGCTCTTTCAATATGCATGTGATGTATATTTCTGCATTAATTTAGTATTTGGATTTTCATTCCATTTACATAACAAGCAGTCTTGTACTCGAAAAGTGTGTAATGTATATACACAGTCTGAATATGTATCAGTGAAATGCGGATTGTGCTCCTTTATTGCGGATTGTGTTCCTTTATTGCGGTTTGTGTTCCTTTATTGGGAATAAGTCACTACGAAAACGGATTTTTGCTAATTATCTGAGGTTAGCCTAGTAAGTATCCTTAGTATTTAGAGACGAAGGATCAAAGGACACAAAACCCGAATGCCCTCAGTCCAAACTAAACCGGCGTAGAGTTTTCACTGGGAATTCTTCAAATATTCTGTTTTGGCAGGTGTCATTCTGCCAACGGCTCCTGGACAGCTCCGTGAACAACGCGACTTCCTGCACACCAAACTTCAAAATTCCGCTGTTTTCCAAAGATGATCACTTCCATTTAGGTCTCACTGGATAGTTTCGTATTTTGACACCTCCCTAATTTTTAAGGTAGAAGGCATGAACCTAATTATCATAAGCCTAGCATTTATAAATTCACACAGAAGCTAATTCTGTAATGTGGTTTAGATTTACTTTGAGTTAGGCTTGAAAATGGGTTGGCTTGTTTGGTGACTGCCTGTCACAATTAGACTAGCACTGGAGATCAAATGCGTAACTTGGGCTGCAAATGAACAGCTTGGCTTACGTATTTACGTATGTCTGCTACAGAGGTAAATATCTAAAAACTGAGATGGTTGAGGGGTGATGAAAAGTATGCTAATTTGTTATAGTACTAGTGAACTTTATTCATGCATAATGCACATACTGATTCTTTTAGCTTCCTTGTCGCATGAAAATATTCAAAATAGCTCTTTGCTGTCAAAAATGAATGTAAAAAAAGAGGAGTTGGTGGCAGTGTTGGTTCAGTATAAAAACCACCACTTGTATAAGGAATTAACCTGATTGCCGCAGTCAAAATCTCACAGGCATGCTTTCTAAAAATATCATTAGTTTGTTTTTATTTGTATCTTCAGTGTAAAATTATTCTCATTTTTCTGCAATAGGTCATTGTCGGATGAAAATTCACCAGATAAACTGTCCAGTGAAACCTTAGTCATTAATGGATTGAAGACTACATGCAAAAAAACTACATACCTCCGAAACTGAAGAGTTGGACAAAACGGAAGTGCTCCAATGAGCATGTGAAATTTTACATTTTACAAAAACTTCTTATCGTATTTTACGAAAAAAATTTACTTTGTTCATATTACAATCACGATTAGATTGACTTTAACAAGTCATCACAACAAACAAAGGAACTATTATTTGATATTCTTAATACACATGAGTGTTCGTCGAACTGGTCCGCGTAGCTATAAAAATCGCATAGCGAATTATCAGATAGCAGAGGCGCTTACTTAGCGACGATGATAAAGAGTGCCTGAACCAATATTATGATCCCAGGGTCAGTCGTCGAATTGTTACTCTGTTATTTTAACAAATATTTTTTGACGAAAACAATGTTACTATGAGAACACATCAAAGTTTCTATTATATCCAATACTTTTGGCAAATTCTTTCTCAGAGCAATGTTAAATCGAGAAAAAGCCTTGCAACATATTTCTATTATATGTCAACATGTGGTGGCACTAGCGTTATGAGAACTCTACGGGAAGGCACGACAATTTAGGGAGTATGGTATTTTCGATGGAGATGTCTTCAATGACAGGTTTCACTGTATTGTTTTAAACAATTGAGTGAGGGCATATTTGCTTTTCTTTCCTAAACAATGATAAGTACACCTTTATCTTTTCAAATTAAAGCAACTTTGAAGTCCACCCTAACTAATTTGTCTTTCCGCTTCTTTACGATCGACATCAGCCATGATGGTGGTGCAAGGTGAAATTCCTTCCTTTCCATGATTAACTCCACCCTAAGTGTACTATTTTGACACTGCTGCTGTTGACTCTGGGTGCACCACTAATCTATGTGTATAGTATAGTATCTTTTCGTTTAAATGGTGACGCGAAGTTAAATATGCAACTGTCTTTGGAATACTTGTACAAGTTGACCTTTGACCTTTCGAAAGCAAGCCCTTGCTACCAAAACTTCACATAGAGAACGACGACACCCACATTGCACGGACAAGATTTACAAAATAAGTATGTCAAATAGTGAATACTAGTTTCGCTTAAGAAGAAAGAACTAACTTCTGACCGTGCAATAAATGAATTATAAAACATAACAAATCTAAAAGAAAATTATCGTCTAGTTTTCTCTCCAATTTACCTCGAAAGTCCAGGAATGGCAAATGAACAAGCAGAGATAGAGTGAAATTCGTACAGATCATGTATGAGTTCAGTACCGACTATGTCAGTAACAGGTGTCGTTTTTAGAATCTGATTGCTCATACCTTTTAATGTGGCTTATTCACTTTATTTAGATCCTCATACATCCATATTCCTGTGGACAAATTCATGCGGCAAACCTTAATGCTAAATTACGTGCATATTTTTTGGTCGCGGTCCAACCGTATTGAAGGTCGTGCGCAGTGATGTCACAATAAAAGCTACTCATGTCGAAATAAACTACTTCAAACTGTGACGATTAGGGCTATTTTCTCGATCCAGTTTGGTACCAGGCCGTCAGTGTAAAATTCCATAGGGATCAAAATATTTCGTATGGAGGATTCATGAAGACAATTAAGGTGCAGATCATTCAATAATCAGAACTGAATGGACTCGGGTTATACTATATTAGTATTAAATTTTAGAACAATAATTATTATTTAATTTAAGATGTGTAAATCACTCATTATAAGTTAACTCGCAATTCCCATGTCTCCACTGTTTATAAGCAATTAAAGGCTTGAAAACTAAATACATGCACTGAAAAACTGTTTTTAACATAGTGTATGATGTTATTCCGTGTGAGAACAAAGATTTTCAATACAAAATACAACATACGATTTGTGTGTTTGTGTGTTGAAAGTTAGTGATTCTTTGAAAGGTCCGTCCCAAATGTGTGTTCAATAGTTTATTTATTAACTAAAAGAACAACCGTGTATTAATTTGTGAAACAAATGCTTTAATCATAAAGGTTGGTGGTTAAATTCCATTGATAAAAGAACTGATTGGTTAAATATGCATTAAAAAAAATTAATATTGCCTTAATTGTTGTGACCAAATATTTTTATTTTATATGACACAAGTTTCATGCACGATGATAATGTGATACAGTTTAATAAATTGAAGTATGTTAACATGTACCAAAAATGTATTATATACTTTATATGATACAATAAAATATATCCATGACGAAACTCTTATCATCACGAATCGGCAGTGACCCAGTTAGAAATGAATCATACGTGATGCTTTATCTCACTCCTGACGGTACCAACTACCGATATGAAGGTACCTGCTACCGATAAGACGGTACCTTCTACCTATATGAATTCTTACTATGCAACACACCTCCAATAATAACCATCGTATATATAAACATAATTAACAACACTTTCCACCCTGAGATGGAATAGCCTTTAAAATCAGAAACCTTATTTTACGTGACGCGCTTCTGCTTGCATCAAATTGATCAAGTTGATGAAGTTGATCGGATGACCAGACGCTTGCTGTAACCACTTGGAAAGGATAGACCACAATTTTGTAGACGAAATTTGTTATTTTGATACACAGGGACTTCAAGACCTGAAACGGAAAGTATGTTGATTTAATAATATATATTTACCATCGTGTTTACACTCAATACTTACAGTTAGTAAATAATAATTAAAAAAAACATATATCAAATCAATGTCGTATATATATATATATATATATATATATATATATATATATATATATAACTATATATATATATATATATATATATATATATATATATATATATATATATATATATATATATATATATATATAACGTAGCTTTAACAATTGTTCAGTCATATCGCTACGATGTCTGCAGTGTGGCAGTTTATGTAGCTTCATGTCATGTCCCACCTAGTCGTATTATCCTGACACCAGGCCGACAAGTCCTAACACTAACCTCTTAATGCTGAGCGCCTAGCGAGGCAGTTTCAAGTACCATATTTTTATAAGTCTTTGGTATGACTCGGCCGAGGTTAGAACCCGCGACCTCCTGCACCCGAGGCGGACGCACTTACCACTTAGACCACTGGAGCAGTCCGATAACGACTGCATTCTATTTTTAAATCTGGAACATAGACTCAACTAGAGCTAGAGTACCAAAGAACTTGTTCCTTTTTATTAAAATGAAATATTTATCGCTTTATACACATAAAAATGCACGAGTTAGAAACTCGTATCTGTAGAACTTCATTGAATTTATTGCTGCTGTCAGACAGATGTACACGTGGCAATTATCGGGCACCAACTTCCCTAAAGACCATTGACCTTTAATCGGTGTATACCTGTCAATACAGACTTTTAGTTTTCCCATCGTATGCCAAACTCCTGTTGAGTTATCTTTGTAGACGGATGCCGGTCAAAACACGCCCACAGTTTGTTGTGCTCAATGATTTGTAAGCAGAAATACAACAAAATCTAACGTTTAACTTTTGATATACTCGTGACTTTTACTTAGCGTTCGCGTTATTTTAATTGCTGCTGTCTGTCATCCTGGTCATTTTATTACAGAGATAAAGTATCAATAACATTCTTTAGTGGCTAGATGGTTGTTTCATTTTAGCTTTTGTGCCTGATTTATACATGATTGGCGTATGGCTAAACAAATCTTACAATATGACCATAAACCTATAACTCTTTGCATTACGCGTAAAACGTTTGCAAAACTTGTGTGACTTATATAACATTGTATAAATCAATGGTGAAATTAACAAATTGCACCCGTCATTCGTAGACCTAATAATACATATTCGATGAAAGAGATAAAATAAAGTTTGACCTTTAAAGCGTTAACTTTTCAACCAAAAATGTTTTATTATTGGCTCGTGAATATTCATGCTTTTTTGCGCAAATTACAACTTAATCTGGGTCAGTCGGCCCTCTACGGTTTCATTGCTATACAACTGAAAGCCAAAACAAAAGGAGGATACAGTCTCAGCAGGAGGAGACTAAGCACAGCCATATATTTCCTTCATGATTTCCTGAAACCTGACTTTCAATACTATGCCTTCCCTTCATAAACTTATGATCTGTGGCCCCTAACCACCCCGCCCCAATTTTAGAAAAGAGAGATAGAAAGTTAAGGGAGAAAGAAAGGTGTGCCTATTGTTGGTATTACCTTGGTAATACAAAAATGTCTGATTTATAGCTTCTGGCTGAGATCGATTTATGATGTTATTGTTTTGTTGTTGTTGTTATTTTTGTTGTTACTGAACATGATGATGAAAGTTCCCCAAATAAAATTTTTGCTTAGCAAAGATGATTTATAGATAGTGTTACGTATATGTAATTAAATTGTTTGTGTGTTAGTTTTAAAACTCTTTTTCTTATATTTTTGTTTCATTACATTTTATTGTAATGATTATTTTCACGGGATTCGAAATTCTTTTTCAGTAATTCGATATTTTCTTTTAGTAATGTTGTTTATCTAAGACGTAAAACGTGTAACATGAGCAATATTTTCAGTTTACCTTGGTCCGCGGTAGTGTAAGCGCTACGCGAAAATGATTGGTTATTGCCAAGGTCAATTCGTCTAGTTTGAATAAACAATGTTTATTTTTAAATTTATTTCAGAGTGAGAGTAGATAGGGGTTCTTCCTACGTGACAAATTACATTTTTCCTATTGCGTTGTTCAAGTGTTAAGAGATCACGTAATCTATCTCGCGAGAATTGGATGATAATTTGGGTGGATATAATACCCTTCCTGAGCGCTCGTCAGTCAGTTGTATTTCTGAAACCTTGAAGGCTGGATAGGTTTTTATTGTTGAAACCAGATTGTTTTTGAAGTTCATTTGTTTTAGGAATTTAATAATTTATTCTCTAGAAAACCAAACGAGTGTACCGTTTTATAAAATTCTGGGGGAAAGAAATTCAGTGGAAATTTATTCTGGAATTATTCGGAAACATAAACTGTGATTCAATTGAGGAATTGTTGCCATTTGTACAAGGACCACATCTGACGTCATCGCCTTCCATATTGGAACGTAGTCGAGATTCGAACCTGGATTCTAATAGAACTATTTAGTGATAGGACTTGTATTTTTCATTCTTAGGATTAAATTTTGGATTATTTTCACAAACCGTAAGTCCTATTTTCCAATTTTTACATTGTTTTCTAGGGAAATAAATTATTTTGTTAAAATATACAAAGCTTGTTGACTTCACTCTTTTCTCTTGTTATTATTGTACGAGCCTACACGTAACAGGAGAAAATTGGGGTGCTTGTCCTTGGGATATATGAATTTTGGTTAAATATTTCATAAAATTGTTTTTTGAAATTTAAATTCCCCTAGTACTATTTTACATTTTGTTTGAAATCTTTAGTGAAAACAACAGGCTTTCATTCACAATGTCATCAAAAGTGGAAACTTTTCTTTCTAGTTCAACTCAGGAGCAGATGGATAGTCTGAAAAGAGATGAGTTGCTTGAACTTGCCGGAAAGTACGATCTTTCTTAAGCAAAATCTTCCCTAACGAAACAAGAAATTAAAAATATTTTGATTCAGTATTTGGTAGAGAAGAATGTTTTTGATAAAAGTGTTTTGGCTTCGGTCAGTAAATCGGTATCGGACTCTGACATAAAAGTAATGGAATTAAAAATGAAAGACAAGATGGAATTGGAGTTAAGGAAGCTCGAGCTTCAGAAAGAGAAAGAACAAATGCAGTTGCAATTAGAAGAGATGCAATTGCAAGTGCAATTTGAGAAAGAGGAGAGAGAGAGACAGGAGAGGGAGAAAGATAAACAAATGAAATAACAATTTGAGAAAGAGGAGAGAGAGAAAGACAGGAGATGGAGAAAGATAAACAAATGAAATTACAATTTCAGAAAGAGGATAGAGAGAGAGACAGGAGAGGGAGAAAGATAAACAAATAAAATAACAATTTGAGAAAGAGGAGAGAGAGAGAGACAGGAGAGGGAGAAAGATAAACAAATGAAATTACAATTTCAGAAAGAGGATGGAGAGAGAGACAAGAGAGGGAGAAAGATAAACAAATGAAATAACAATTTGAGAAAGAGGAGAGAGAGACAGGAGAGGGAGAAAGATAAACAGCTACAATTTGAAGAAAGAGAGAGACAGATACAAAAGGAGAAGGATGAAAAGGAATTTCAAATTAAAATGAAAGAATTTGAGCTGGCAAGTGCAAAGCACATTTCCACTTCACATACAAATTCAAGTTTTGACATTACAAGAAATATCAGGTTAGTGCCCACTTTTAAAGAAAAAGAAGTAGACAAATATTTTATTTATTTTGAAAAAGTTGCTGAAAATTTGAAATGGCCAAGGGAGCATTAGACTCAGTTATTGCAATGTGTAATTTTTGACAAGGCCCAAGATATCTATGCATACCTGTCAGAACAACGAAGTTATGACTATGATCTGGTTAAGGAGTGCATCTTAAGGGGTTATGCGTTAGTCCCTGAAGCTTACCGGCAAAAATTCAGAAACTATAAAAAAAGAAACTGGACAAGCTTATGTCCAATTTGCTAGAGAAAAAGAGCAGTCATTTAAGAGATGGTACTTAGCCAAGAAAGTTGAACATGATTATGAAAGTCTTTAACAATTTGTGTTACTTGAAGAGTTCAAAAACTGTGTTCCTAATGACGTTAAGAATCAACTTGAAAAGCATAAGATTGAAATCTTGGAAAATGCTGCGCTTGCTGCCGATGAATATTCCTTAACTCATAAATTTCCTGTTGTAAGCAAATCTTTCACTCAGCAGTCTACTGGTGGAAAGGTATTTCAGCCCAATACAACTCCTCCTAAAAATCAATCTGGCACAACTTCTAAAAATCAAGCTTCTGATAAACTTGATTCAAAATCCTTGTTTATTTCTACGTGTACCTATTGCAAGAGAAAGGACACGTCATTTCTGATTGCTTTAAATTGAAATATAGGCATCAGAATCAAGATAGACCCATCCCAAATGGTCTTATTTCTAAGAGGTCAAGGTCATGGTCATGTATTGAAAGCAATACATTTGGTGTGTCTAATAAACCCCAGTCTGATTTTATTATGGAGAATTATGAATCATTCATGTCGAAGGGTTCTATATCACTCTTGAGTGATTTGGCCAATCCTATCTCTATTACAATTTTAAGGGATACAGGAGATTCTCAGAGTCTTTTATTATCAGGTCCTTTGTCTTTTTTCTGAGAAGTCCTGTTCTAATGAGAGTGTTCTCATTCAGGGAGTAGAGTGCGGCTTTGTTAATGTTCCTCTCCATTCTGTAAATTTATCATCAGACTTAGTTTCAGGACCTGTGACAGTCGGTATAGTGTCTAATTTACCCGTTGAGGGCATTCATTTGTTGTTAGGCAACGACCTAGCTGGAGACAAGGTTGTGGTTAATCCACTTGTAACTGACAAGCCTACTTTGGATCAGAAAGTTGATCCAATTGAAAAAAAAATACCCTGAGTTATACCCAGCTAGTACAGTTACCAGAGCTATGTCAAAGAAAGCTCTTGAGAATGATTTTGATAAGGAAAATATTCCTTTAGCTAACACATGTATTGGTCAGGCTTTTGATGAGGTCACTTTCACATCTAATTTGGATCAATCAAAAGGTATTGATCACAGTGATCCTCTTTTAAATACTCATTCTCTTTTATCTAATCAGGGTGATAAACGACAATCACTTGTCGTCGAACAGGAAAAAGATCCTGAGATCTCCAGTTTGTTTCAGAGGGTCATTGGTGAAACTGAAGCCACTGAAGTACCTGTCAGTTAGTTCATTAAAAATTGAATTCTTATGAGAAAATGGAGACTTCCCGAGGTACCTGCTGATGACGAGTGGTCAGTGAACTATCAGATTGTAGTTCCAAAATCTTACAGACAGGAAATCTTAGTTTGGCCCATGAAACTCCTTTGGCTGGTCATCTAGGGATAAATAAAACTTATAACAAGATCTTGACTCACTTTTATTGGCCAAAAATCAAAAATGATGTTTGTAAATTTTGTAGATCTTGTCATACTTGTCAAATGGTAGGAAAACCCAATCAGAAGATACCTAAGGCTCATCTGCAACCAATTCCTGCATTTGACGAACCATTTAGCAGAATTATGCTAGATTGTGTTGGTCCCTTACCTAAGACCAAGTCAGGCAACCAATTTTTGTTGACCATTATGTGTGCGTCAACAAGATTCCCAGAGGCAATTCCTTTGAGGAATACTATAGTAAAAGCTTTGATAAAGCCTTTTACTCAATCTGGCCTTCCCAAATCTGTCCAATCAGGTCAAAGGTCAAATTTCATATTTGGAATTTTCCAGCTTGTTATGCTTGAATTTGGCACTCAGCAATTCAAGTCAAAAGTGAAACTATTGTTTCACAAAATTTTACTTGAGAGAAGTTTTGAGTCCTGTAATAGAGTTCATTCTCTCTTGTCCATTCTTCAAAATTTTCTTCAAATTAGATTTTACGGCCCTTACAAAGTAAAGAAGAAAATGAATGAGTTAAATTATAATAATAGTACTCTGGTCTAAATAAATCAATGAAGTACTAGTATATTGAAAGAGATAGCCAAGTAAATCATACAAATAATTTAGAAGTACCTGTCCCACCAACTGAGGATTTAGGTCAATAAATTCAATTGGACACTCTTGATCTTGGAGCAACAAATCTTCGGAATTCGGAAATTATGAAAGATCTAGACCAGAAACTTTTACATTTGCAACAACAAGAAAGAAGTGAACTTCAACAGTTATTATTCGAATATGAGCACTTGTTTCCGGATATTTCTACGAGGACAAATATAATTTTTCATGACGTTGAAATTGTAGATTCAAATCCTGTGAAACAACACCCATACAGGATGAACCCTCTCAAACAGGAATACTTGAAAAAGGAAATTCAGTATTTGCTGGAGAACGATTTCATAGAGCCCAGTAAAAGTGATTGGAGTTCACCATGTATACTTGTTCCAAAACCGGATAAAACTTTCCGTATGTGCACTGATTATAGGAAGGTGAACAGTGTGACAAAACAGATTCATTTCCATTACCAAGAATCGATGACTGTATTGATAAAATTGGAAATGCCAAGTACGTCACCAAATTTGACCTTCTGAAAGGATTTTGGCAAATTCCACTTACGGAAAGAGCGAAAGAAATTTCGGCATTTGTGACTCCAGACGGACTCTATCAATTTAAAGTAATGCCGTTCGGGATGAAGGGTTCCCCAAGTACGTTTCAACGCTTGATGAATATGATTACCTCTGGTCTAGATAATTGTGATGCTTACATTGATGATGTCATCATCTACAACGACACCTGGAAAGGACATCTTGCCACGATTCGGAAATTCTTTGAAGGACTCACTGATCCAAATTTGACAATCAGTTTATCTAAAAGTGAGTTTTGCCGTGCTTGTGTAACTTTTCTAGGACATATTGTGGGACATAGTCACCTATTGATGCTAAAGTTAAAGCTATCTCTGATTTTCCTGTGCCTGTCAGTAAAAAGCAACTAATGCGATTTTTGGGTATGGCCGGATACTATCGAAAGTTTTGTTCCAATTTTTCTTATATTGCTGAACCTCTGACAAACTTGTTAGGTAAGAAAAATAAGTTTCTTTGGACTGAAAAATGTGAGGAAGCTTTTGACAGATTAAAAGTCATACTCAAAAGTGTGCCGGTCCTAACAGCTCCAAATTTCAATCAGTCTTTTAAATTGTCTGTGGATGCAAGTGATGTTGGGGTTGGAGCAGTATTGATTCAAGAAGATAGAAATGGTGTTGATCACCCAGTGTGCTATTTCTCTAAGAAATTAAATAAGCACCAAAGAAATTACTCAACAATCGAGAAGGAATGTTTGGCTTTAATATTGGCATTACAGCATTTTGAAGTATACATTAGCTCAGCCTCTTCTCCGGTTGTTGTGTATAGTGATCACAACCTCCTTACTTTCGTCGACAAGATGAAAAATAAAAATCAAAGATTATTAAGGTGGAGTTTGTTTTTGCAAGAGTATAATCTGAACATCAGGCACATCAAAGGAAAAGACAATTTGATTGCAGATGCACTTTCCCGTGTATAAAAATATTATTTCGTATACACTTTATATAATTCATAAGAATTTTCTTATGTAATTTTGTTTACCTCATGTATAACTTACATATGATGAAAAGAAAGCTTTATTATATAAATCTTTCTTTTTTCTTTATGGGTGAAGTGTTACGTATATGTAATTAAATTGTTTGTGTGTTAGTTTTAAAATTCTTTTTCTTTTTATTTTTGTTTCATTACATTTTATTGTAATGATTATTTTCACGGGATTCGAAATTCTTTTTCAGTAATTCGATATTTTCTTTTAGTAATGTTGTTTATCTAAGACGTAAAACGTGTTACATTAGCAATGTTTTTAGTTCACCTTGGTCCGCGGTAGTGTAAGCGCTACGCGAAAATGATTGGTTATTGCCAAGGTCGTTTCGTCTAGTCTGAATAAACAATGTTTATTTTTAAATTTATTTCAGAGTGAGAGTAGATAGGGGTTCTTCCTACGTGACAAATTACATTTTTCCTATTGCGTTGTTCAAGTGTTAAGAGATCACGTAATCTATCTCGCGAGAATTGGATGATAATTTGGGTGGATATAATACCCTTCCTGAGCGCTCGTCAGTCAGTTGTATTTCTGAAACCTTGAAGGCTGGATAGGTTTTTATTGTTGAAACCAGATTGTTTTTGAAGTTCATTTGTTTTAGGAATTTAATAATTTATTCTCTAGAAAACCAAACGAGTGTACTGTTTTATAAAATTCTGGGGGAAAGAAATTCAGTGGAAATTTATTCTGGAATTATTCGGAAACATAAACTGTGATTCAATTGAGGAATTGTTGCCATTTGTACAAGGACCACATCTGACGTCATCGCCTTCCATATTGGAACGTAGTCGAGATTCGAACCTGGATTCTAATAGAACTGTTTAGTGATAGGACTTGTATTTTTCATTCTTAGGATTAAATTTTGGATTATATTCACAAACCGTAAGTCCTATTTTCCAATTTGTACATTGTTTTCTAGGGAAATAAATTATTTTGTTAAAATATACAAAGCTTGTTGACTTCACTCTTTTCTCTTGTTATTATTCTACGAGCCTACACGTACCAATAGTCAATCACGTGTTGCGGAGAGTCTTAAGCATAGAAGTACCGTTTTTGTTCTATTAAAAAACAACATTTTACGAGAACGTGCAACCGATGTCATCCCGTCCACGTGAGTAGTCACAGGGCATGTGTCATCTCATCGGGAAATTTTTATAAACATGACTAAATCTGTGCCATTCTGGTTGTAGGATTTGAATCCAGAATGGCCTTGGCCTCTTTCATTGCTTTGTAATGAAAAAAAAAAATCGCATACAAACACCTACATGTTATTCAGGTCAAAGACGTATTAAACTTACAGTGTGTGATGTAGTTCTTTGAAGTGAAGTTAAAAAGACATTTTGCCAGTTTTTACCATAAACTTTAAATAAACTGTATTTCAATTCATTTTAATTTATATTATTCCATAATGATTCTTAATGCGTCGCTTAATATTCAGTCGCATGTTGTCTTTTATTATCTACTTTATTCCTAATGATCAAATCTTACTTTCCTTCTGAAATTGTTTTAGTTTTTATGTCTGTTCAAATGGTCTCTACTTCGATTTCGTAATGTAAATGCATCTTCGCTAGCGAAGATTCCGATGTGTTAACCCTATCTACTCCTTGACGGATCAATCAGATAATTCAATGTTTCGAATCCGTGAATTTCGCTGAATGTGGAAGCAAGTCAGCGCATCCAATCAAAATCAACTTGTACAAATTCGAACACTCTTCCTACATTATCGATACAAAGGGAGTAAACAACTGGAATGGACTGATAAATAAGCAATTTTTCATTGCCGGTCCGTGTTTGTAAAAACTGCATCCTTTCTCTCGAATACACCCGTAATTGCTTCTCTCTGGTACACAGCCACACTTTCAATGTTAAACTTACCAAAAATCCTTTTGAAGCCAATTGCCGCCACCAATTTCGGCCGATGTACAAAGTAACAATGCACCACTGTTACACGCTATTCTTTTGGTTAGTTGGCATTGCATACTACGGGAGACAACTCACGAAATCCAATAAAAGTTGCTATGACAAAGCACTGAAATATCTGATCGATCCGCCAAGGTGTGACTAGTGTTAACACATCGGAACCTTTTCCAGCGAAGATGAATGTACATGTAACGGAACTCATAATTTGCGAATCGGAACATTCTCTGCCTTATCCGTCACATGCTAGAAAAATACTTTTTAATCGAAAGTGTAAAGTATGTTCAACTCTCTTCAGTCGGTGACGACAGCATGCTAGTGGGAGGCGCTAAGTTATTGTGTAATTTTGAGAGAGTGACGTAGGTAAGGTGAAGTTGTTTGCATTTAAAACATGCACAGTGGAGAGAATGTTGGCATATCTTTATGACACTTTCATGTAATGTGGCTGACATTTCTTTGGATATTGTACTTTTGGAAATTGTAAATGATCTTAGCACACTGCTAACTAAATGACTGCTCCCTTGTGCTCGAAAAATCAGCCTGAGTTTGTCTATAGTACACTATCCTTAGCAGCTATTTAAATAGGGAAAAGGAATTTTGCCAGACTAGACAATACCAGCTTCTGAAAGTGCAATGAATGAATTACCAAATATAAAAAATGTAAAAAAAAAGTTATCGGCTCTTTTTTTACAATTTACCTCTGAAGTTCAGGAAGTGAAAATGACCAAGTGGAGCTAGCACTTTTTTGAAAGATGCACATCTGGAGTAAGGCCAAGCTGTATACTCTATAACCCATATTACACCCATCAATCATACACCGAAATAAATGGAATTAAAGGTTCTTTGAACAATACCTAATATATACAAGGTCTTTTTTAAATACCCAGTATGACCAGTGAGGAAACCTGAGGAAATTCTTTTTCTTTAAAATTCTAACCCTATGCAAAATATGAAACTGTAGAGCGCCACCAGTGATGTTTGCCGTCTTTCCAGGAAGACAGCTTCTACCATTATTAGCACACAGGACAAATGACCTATGGACAACTCGGATAAATACAAAGCTGACCAAGGAAATAGACCCAGCGCACACATTTTCTATATGCAAGGATAAATATCTTAATGCTGTATGAATACGAAACAATAGCATTGTTTTGTCTCTCGAACACATGGCCGCCCGCAGCACAGGTCAAAGGGGGTCACGTGACCCCCCTGGAAATC
>JAECUM010056489.1:0-13369 GCA_016617855.1 Megalonaias nervosa | reverse complement strand
CTGAGCATTACATCAAAATTGTTCTTACTGAAATTTGAAACCACCGTGTGTATGTTTCGCTACCAACACATATAACAAAGTCGTACCGTATTTACCTATCTTATGGAGAATTGTAATTTCCGCCTAGCCGTCTCAAACATATTGATGCAGATGTTGTTTATTTTGTAGCTCAATGGGTTCGATAATGTTATTGAGGTTTTTCTCTCACGTTTTCATATGAAATCATATGAATGTTTACCTTATGGTATTGTCTGGGCGATTACGCCATAGAAACGGCTCTAATGCCTTCAAACCTGTCAGAAGAGGTGCTTCCTTCCCTGGTTTCGCAACATCAATCGATGTTGTCGTGTTGTTCATTATATATGTATTCTGAAATGATTAACTAGTCAAAGTGTCGGAGCGATTGCTCGACACCGAGTTTTTGAGCAGCTATTGCCCTGCATAAGATCAGCTTATAAGTCGAATTTGTTTGAAACGATAACGGCGATACATTCTCTCTCACACGTCACAAGCAATGTCAGTAATACACGCCCATTTCACGGTTGCACTAGACCACACCGAACCAGTTTTACGATTTTAATGATATTTTCATCACTGCTCTTAGGGTAGATTAAATGCAATTTCTATTTCATACACGCGAAGGTCAAGGTTTCATTGCATGTGAACAGACGTTATGGTTATTATGGTAGTACTAACAAAACACTAAAATTTTCACTTTCCTTACTTTTGATTAATACCAAATTCTTACTCCATTCTCTTCGCAAATATTTTTACTTCAATGTTGCTGGTATTTTCTTTTTATTGATATTATGTATGCAATAAGAAGATAAACTCAATATCAGCTTACTAGTACTATCCATAACAATGAGAGTTCTTTTTCACCACACTTCGCTGATATTATACAAAAAATAAAAAAATGATAGAAAAAAAAAAATAGCAAACTAACATATAAAAAGAAAATAAAGAAAACAAGAACTGCATGCTGATATTAACTTTCTATAATTGTCTAACAGGACTAGTCGTAGAAGTAGATTGTGTAGAATTTTCTTCAATATCTTAACTTATTTTTGGCTTACTGCAATTTTTCTCAATTTTTTTTCTAATGTCGTGCCACGCTAATTTCATTGTGTTTTTGAATTTTATTGAATATTGTGAAGTGTACTTTTCATTGTATTTTTTGAATATCAATAAATATTTTGCAGTGTTCTTTCTATTGTACTTTTGTATCTCACTTAATATTATATAGTGTTTTTCTCATTGTATTTTTTTGAACTCCACAGAATGTACCGCAATGATTTTTCATTGTATTTTTTTAATTTTACCGACTGTTTTAACAATGCTATTATCATCGTATTTTTGATTTTTAATTTTTTTACCTTCTTTGTATGAATGTAATTTTTCTCTTTATCGAGCCTCGAGGACTCGGCTCAAATGACACGGAAGGTATTATTAGGACAGAATTTTTGAGTAAAAATAATAACATTGAAATTTTCTCTAAATTGTATTAAAACTAATTTTTCATTGGATTAATTTTTCATTGGATTATATTGGAAGCAATTTCCACTAAAATATATTGAGATTAACTTTATTTATTTCCTATTACAACTATATACTATTTGCGCTCTTACAAACAAGTGCAAATCCCACATCCCTACCGTATTATACATTTGTTTTGTATGCCAAGTCAACAAAACAGTACTTCGTGGCTAGATTCTTAATATTTTTTTCTGACTGAGTAAGCCATGATTCAACCGTTTTCCTGAGACGAATAAATTGCTGATCAGGCGGATTATGATGTAACGAACACACTCGCTTCCATTAGGATAGACAGGTGCCTCATTCTGATTCGGTACGGACACACATACGCACTAGCGCTTTACCAAATTTGGCCAGGAATATACTTAAAGCAGTATAAATAGCGCAGGGCTGCCTGTATCATCAGTTCGTTCGTCCAAGAATCAGAAAGGCTTTGTTTATCTTCTTACAGGTAAGAATCGTTGTGTTCGTAAATTTCTTTCAAGAATAAGGACTTTTAAAGTTAGAAATTTCTATAGTAAACTTCATATGTTTGCAACATTTTTGTGAGTTCTTTTTATTTTATAGCATAATGTAATGGAATGTTTAATTGTTTTTAAGAATTTATATTCATTTGTATTTGTGGTAATCATTATTAAAAAAAGACGAATTCGCTACCAACTTCATGCTTAGATTTAATTTGAAAATACAATATTCTTTAAGTAATAAATAATAATATTTAGTAATCTATTTTAAATTTAGTAAAATACATTTCTTCAAAACGATTGTTGCATTAATCGCAACTATTGAATTTTATGCTCTTTGGCTATTATGAATTCAATCGATATCTAATTATCTGTATTATATTCTAAAATGCAGAAATTACACAAATGAATGAAGTTGGTAAGTTCGAAGGAAAAGTATAATTTAATATGTATTTTATGTATTTTTCAATATAAAGGCTTTATAAGGTGTATCTTTAGAATGTAGCATTATATATCTATAGATATTAATTATATAAGTAAAGTTCGTTCGTCCAAGAATCAGAAAGGCTTTGTCTATCTTCTTACAGTATCCCGTACCTCCGCATTGCCAAGCTTCCCCAAAGGAATGTAGCCGTATCTACACTATTATGAGTGACACCCTTTATCTTTAAGAGAGACTTAATTCCTCTCTCTCTCTCTCTCTCTCTCTCTCTCTCTCTCTCTCTCTCTCTCTCTCTCTCTCTCTCTCTCTCTCTCTCTCTCTCTCTCTCTTTTTCCTTCTGGTCATGGAACAGAACATTGCTAAGAGTTTAAGAAAAGAACATTTTCGTAAAAATTCTCAGAAAAACCAATCAAAATAAGACGATTACTGCATAATGGAAACAGAGTGTTGCACACGAATCAAACCCGAAATACAACAGTGTATGGAGTATGGTTTAATGTTTTAAAGCTGCAATATAGTTGAAAAACTAATGTTAAATAAGCTGAAATTGAATTTACAGATTGTTTTTTTCCCTAATGTTATCTAAGACTTGAACTTGACCTTTGAATACACACCATCTGCTGGTGTGAAAAGGAATGATACCAATTACTGAGATTACATTCCTAGTTTTCTCTTAGGACACGGTTTGCATGAATTCGTTTTCCATTTGAGGTGAAGAGTGGAATATAAGGAAATGGCCGGAATTGCGACATACCTTTCAACTTTGGTGGTGCTATCTGCACTTATATCCAGTTGATTTTGAGGGAACATAAAAGTCACTTTTTTTCTTGGGGTAATGAACACTAGTTCTTCAAACAAATAGATCGAATTTCACGTTGGATCAACATGTCATTTCCTAACATTTTTATATTATGTCCTTTGCAAGTTTACTTTGTGAGTAAATTTTCATACTGTTCTATATGTGGTACTCATACAATCTCAAATTTGACTAAACGATGATTTAAAACTTAAATTGGCCTTCACCATAATCACACAACATTGTAAATGGATTTTTTTACGTAAGAAACCATAGTGCATGTTGAATTTAAGAAAACACATCCATCGTTAAGTCCACCAACGCGTCGAATCAGACAAACAACAACATCAACACAAACAAAGAAATAAAGTGCTCTAGCTTGCGTTAATGCTCGGGGTTCCTTTCTTGAGTCTTGCATTATGTATGAGAGAAACTTTTGCTGCGTCAAAATACCATTCTACTCAGTCGGGGTTCCTTTCTTGAGTCTTGCATTATGTATGAGAGAAACTTTTGCTGCGTCAAAATACCATTCTACTCAGTCAGGGTTCCTTTCTTGAGTCTTGCATTATGTATGAGAGAAACTTTTGCTGCGTCAAAATACCATTCTACTCAGTCGGGGTTTCTTTCTTGAGTCTTGCATTATGTATGAGAGAAACTTTTGCTGCGTCAAAATACCATTCTACTCAGTCGGGGTTCCTTTCTTGAGTCTTGCATTATGTATGAGAGAAACTTTTGCTGCGTCAAAATACCATTCTACTCAGTCGGGGTTCCTTTCTTGAGTCTTGCATTATGTATGAGAGAAACTTTTGCTGCGTCAAAATACCATTCTAACAAGCAATGTCAGTAATACACGCCCATTTCACGGTTGCACTAGACCACACCGAACCAGTTTTACGATTTTAATGATATTTTCATCACTGCTCTTAGGGTAGATTAAATGCAATTTCTATTTCATACACGCGAAGGTCAAGGTTTCATTGCATGTGAACAGACGTTATGGTTATTATGGTAGTACTAACAAAACACTAAAATTTTCACTTTCCTTACTTTTGATTAATACCAAATTCTTACTCCATTCTCTTCGCAAATATTTTTACTTCAATGTTGCTGGTATTTTCTTTTTATTGATATTATGTATGCAATAAGAAGATAAACTCAATATCAGCTTACTAGTACTATCCATAACAATGAGAGTTCTTTTTCACCACACTTCGCTGATATTATACAAAAAATAAAAAAATGATAGAAAAAAAAAAATAGCAAACTAACATATAAAAAGAAAATAAAGAAAACAAGAACTGCATGCTGATATTAACTTTCTATAATTGTCTAACAGGACTAGTCGTAGAAGTAGATTGTGTAGAATTTTCTTCAATATCTTAACTTATTTTTGGCTTACTGCAATTTTTCTCAATTTTTTTTCTAATGTCGTGCCACGCTAATTTCATTGTGTTTTTGAATTTTATTGAATATTGTGAAGTGTACTTTTCATTGTATTTTTTGAATATCAATAAATATTTTGCAGTGTTCTTTCTATTGTACTTTTGTATCTCACTTAATATTATATAGTGTTTTTCTCATTGTATTTTTTTGAACTCCACAGAATGTACCGCAATGATTTTTCATTGTATTTTTTTAATTTTACCGACTGTTTTAACAATGCTATTATCATCGTATTTTTGATTTTTAATTTTTTTACCTTCTTTGTATGAATGTAATTTTTCTCTTTATCGAGCCTCGAGGACTCGGCTCAAATGACACGGAAGGTATTATTAGGACAGAATTTTTGAGTAAAAATAATAACATTGAAATTTTCTCTAAATTGTATTAAAACTAATTTTTCATTGGATTAATTTTTCATTGGATTATATTGGAAGCAATTTCCACTAAAATATATTGAGATTAACTTTATTTATTTCCTATTACAACTATATACTATTTGCGCTCTTACAAACAAGTGCAAATCCCACATCCCTACCGTATTATACATTTGTTTTGTATGCCAAGTCAACAAAACAGTACTTCGTGGCTAGATTCTTAATATTTTTTTCTGACTGAGTAAGCCATGATTCAACCGTTTTCCTGAGACGAATAAATTGCTGATCAGGCGGATTATGATGTAACGAACACATTAGCTTCCATTAGGATAGACAGGTGCCTCATTCTGATTCGGTACGGACACACATACGCACTAGCGCTTTACCAAATTTGGCCAGGAATATACTTAAAGCAGTATAAAACGCAGGGCTGCCTGTATCATCAGTTCGTTCGTCCAAGAATCAGAAAGGCTTTGTTTATCTTCTTACAGGTAAGAATCGTTGTGTTCGTAAATTTCTTTCAAGAATAAGGACTTTTAAAGTTAGAAATTTCTATAGTAAACTTCATATGTTTGCAACATTTTTGTGAGTTCTTTTTATTTTATAGCATAATGTAATGGAATGTTTAATTGTTTTTAAGAATTTATATTCATTTGTATTTGTGGTAATCATTATTAAAAAAAGACGAATCGCTACCAACTTCATGCTTAGATTTAATTTGAAAATACAATATTCTTTAAGTAATAAATAATAATATTTAGTAATCTATTTTAAATTAAAATACATCTTCATACGATTGTTGTTAACAACTATTGAATCGGGGAAAAATATGCCTATGCTCTATTCACCACAACTTGAGCTATTTACCAGAAATCAGATGTATGATATGAGAATCAAGCTCGAGGTCACTGTTCTGAAAAGTGATTATGCTTATGCGTTTAATTTATATTTACGTTCGTATCTTACACAAATTGACACATCAGTTGCAGTATTGATAACTTATCATTATAAATGTAAATGTTCGACACAACAAATAGGTTTATAAGCTCTATATAAGCTTTTGAACTATAAGTCTTTGTTTTGACTTTAAGTTCAACAAGAAAGTTCGTTCGTCCAAGAATCAGAAAGGCTTTGTCTATCTTCTTACAGTATCCCGTACCTCCGCATTGCCAAGCTTCCCCAAAGGAATGTAGCCGTATCTACACTATTATGAGTGACACCCTTTATCTTTAAGAGAGACTTAATTCCTCTCTCTCTCTCTCTCTCTCTCTCTCTCTCTCTCTCTCTCTCTCTCTCTCTCTCTCTCTCTCTCTCTCTCTCTCTCTCTCTCTCTTTTTCCTTCTGGTCATGGAACAGAACATTGCTAAGAGTTTAAGAAAAGAACATTTTCGTAAAAATTCTCAGAAAAACCAATCAAAATAAGACGATTACTGCATAATGGAAACAGAGTGTTGCACACGAATCAAACCCGAAATACAACAGTGTATGGAGTATGGTTTAATGTTTTAAAGCTGCAATATAGTTGAAAAACTAATGTTAAATAAGCTGAAATTGAATTTACAGATTGTTTTTTTCCCTAATGTTATCTAAGACTTGAACTTGACCTTTGAATACACACCATCTGCTGGTGTGAAAAGGAATGATACCAATTACTGAGATTACATTCCTAGTTTTCTCTTAGGACACGGTTTGCATGAATTCGTTTTCCATTTGAGGTGAAGAGTGGAATATAAGGAAATGGCCGGAATTGCGACATACCTTTCAACTTTGGTGGTGCTATCTGCACTTATATCCAGTTGATTTTGAGGGAACATAAAAGTCACTTTTTTTCTTGGGGTAATGAACACTAGTTCTTCAAACAAATAGATCGAATTTCACGTTGGATCAACATGTCATTTCCTAACATTTTTATATTATGTCCTTTGCAAGTTTACTTTGTGAGTAAATTTTCATACTGTTCTATATGTGGTACTCATACAATCTCAAATTTGACTAAACGATGATTTAAAACTTAAATTCGCCTTCACCATAATCACACAACATTGTAAATGGATTTTTTTTACGTAAGAAACCATAGTGCATGTTGAATTTAAGAAAACATATCCATCGTTAAGTCCACCAACGCGTCGAATCAGACAAACAACAACATCAACACAAGCAAAGAAACAAAATGCTCTAGTTTGCGTTAATGCTCGGGGTTCCTTTCTTGAGTCTTGCATTATGTATGAGAGAAACTTTTGTTACGTCAAAATACCATTCTACTCAGTCGGGGTTCCTTTCTTGAGTCTTGCATTATGTATGAGAGAAACTTTTGTTACGTCAAAATACCATTCTACTCAGTCGGGGTTCCTTTCTTGAGTCTTGCATTATGTATGAGAGAAACTTTTACTGTGTGTAGAAAACTGCAGTAAACACCGACAGAACGAATACAAATAGTATAGCTATAATTTTCAGTATAGCTTCTGTATCATATTCAGGGTATCCTCTGAACGTATTCTAGTCAAGTTAACTGAATGTTTTTCTCTGGCAAATTATGTCATTGTTCTCTTTACATCTTTGTTTTTATTTGTGTACACCCTTTGGACCCTTAATTATGTAAACTGATAAGTTCTTGAGGTGACCACGGCCTTTGCCGAAAGTTGTAAAGCTATTTTACACATTCATGTTTCACCAGTATATGTTGTTCTCTTGTTTATCGTGAAAAATTAAAAGGAATTTTGAAGGGAATTTTTTTACATTGATCTATTTTTAATTCAGGTTCATCTTTTCTTTTTTAGGGACCCGTATCTGGTTGGATTTCTGTTTCCAGGTTTCGTTCCGTTCCTTGTCCATGCCTAACATATTTTTTGTATACAGGGCTCGTACTCCCCTCCTCAGGCAATAGACTCTTTGGGTGGTTTCGTTTCCCTGATAATGTGAGTGATCCTTGTCTGGGATCAGGTTTTTGTCCATTTATGTGTGCGTATAGAATACAATTTACCGATGAGTGTTTGTGCTGGTATTAACTTTCATAGATTACCTTTTTCAGTCGTCTTATTTCTCTTATTTTTATTCTGCGGGAAAGAAATAAGTCACTTAGAAGGAGAAAAAAATCCAGAAAATAGAGGGTAGAATATTTCTGGCATGTGGGATGGTAGAAGGGAAGGCAAATGCGACATCTAGTCCCTATTGGGCTGGTCCTCCTAACATGCTCCCTACTCGATTCCACCTCTAACCTTTGCTGTGGGAAAAATAAGTTTGTAAGGAAAGTTTGAGTGTTAATCGTTTAATCTTGATAACTCGTAGATGTTAGTTTTATGTTTGTGTTCCCCTTAATATTTTTTGTTTTGCAGTGCTTAACATTTCAAGGCCGGATGGGGTGGGGTCCGGACCTACCCCCTCCCGCTGCAAAAAGTAAACGTACACACATAAATTTACAGTCACTTGTCACTCGAAATTTTACCATCGGTATTTTATTTTCTTGTGCACGTTTATTGGGCATTATGCACACTGAGTAAATATGCACATATACTTTTGCTTTGGTGCCCTTTCGAGGAAGGTCAGAGCCCTTTTGAAATATTGGCCCCCCTCCCCCCAACACTTGACCTGATCCTGTCCGTGTATTGTTATGCCCCTTTTAGAAATACCGGCTTGACCCGTACTACCTCGCGTTAGCCAGTAACATTGGCATAACACCTTCAGCATGTCTTACTGAAAGGAGCACTTCAGTTTTTCCTTTGTTTCCTGTACGTAGCGTTCGTATCAATTTATGTTAGGATCTGCAATTTTCCTATTCTTGTCGTTGATGTTGATGTTGTTATTGTTGTTGTGGGCTTAACGCCATTTTCAGCAAATGATAGGCTAAACATGTCGGCCAGTAGCCTATATATGGTGATGGAAGAACCAGGGAAACCCATGGGAAGATCCACTGAACAACTGGAAATTGCTGGCAACCTTTCTCAAATACACAATTTCGCCGAGCCCAAGATTCGAGTCACGCTGAGCGAGCGAGGTGAGAATATTCCGTGATTTTTAAGGCGAGCATCTTAGACCACTCGGGTACCTGAGCCCATGATTTTCCATTTCTATTTGTTAAATTGTTATTCAGAGTGTTTCTTTCCTCCCCTTCCTGACGGGGAAGCCGTGCAGCTCCTATCTTAGGGCCCCACTCTCCTACTGGCCATAGAACACAATTAATTTTACTATATATTCTCTACATTTGTTTCTCAGTATTGAACTTTCCACTGTGTGACAATCAATACAAATCATATATTAATCTATTAATCTAAAATACCTTCAATGATGACTTCACGGTGAAGTTCTTGTCAAGGGTTCACCGGCATCTTTTTTCAGAGGCTGGATTGTAAACATAACAACATGCAATGGAATATAGATTTCACTTCCGGATCATCACCAAGGCCTTATTGCTCACTGTGCACTGTCGCCGAAATACACACCGACAACCATACCATAAGCTCATATTCTCAAGAATAAACAATTACCTTTAAATCCCTACCAAAAATGCACCAATAAAACTCTTCTATCACCACCAAAATGAGAGAGGAAAAAATGTTCTAAAAATAGTCTAGAACTACATTCGTGGGTACTGAACTGGAAGTACTAATTGTGGCCCGATGCCTACTGGAATAGGTATGTCTGACTGCCCTTTCCGGAAATGCACCAACCCCCAACCACAGTGGCGTCACTAAAGTTGGTGTCACCCAGTGCGGTAACTCATGGTGTCACCGCCATGGACATCCTTCCTGCACAAAAATTCGAAACTTTTATAGACAGTTGTATACGGTAACTCATGGTGCCACCCCCATGGACCTCCTACCTGCACAAAAATTCAAACATTTTATAGACAGTCATTTTGGTGCCCCCCCCCCTTCTGATGGTGTCACCAGGTGCGGTCCGCACCCCCCCCCAGCCCCCCAGTGACGCCACTGCCCAGCCATCATTCCCAGTCCACCCCTTCTTTGATCGTGAACGTCATTTCATTATTTAATAGCATATTAACATATATCTTTAATATTGGAATTAAGAGATGTTTGAAGGTAATATATAAATCTGTCGTTAAGCCACCAGAACCAATTGATTTGCCTTGATGGAGTTGTTTAAATGATGCAGTTATTTCATTTGATATTATAAGTTTCTCGCACTGAGACCTAGAGTCCTAGGGGATTTGCGAAAATTGTATATTCCCAGCGTATTCTTCTGTCACCCCACCCCCCACCCCACCCACCCACCCCCGTGATATATTTTGTGTAATGTTTAGTTCTTTTCAAAAGCTGTATATTTCTTCCATTATCTGTGTTGGTTTAGTTATGGTAACGTTATCTTTTTTAGTTTTTCCATATGCCTGCTATTTCCTTTTCTTGTTTCTTCCATGATTTGCATCTCTCTTGCTTTAATATATAAATTGGAAAATTCTCCTACTCTTATTTTGTGCCAGTTAATTTGTAATCTTATAAAGCTTCGTACTCTTTCCTCGCTTTTATTTTATCCTCTTCATTTTATAATTAAATATTTATTATTTTATTGCATTCTCTTTGCCTTCTCCGTCTTATCTTTTGTTTGACTGGACAATATGTTTTGGTTATTGATTTAATTTCCTTATTAATCCCCCCCCCCCCAACTCTTCCATTAGATTGTAATACTCCCTACTTAAAAAGGTTTCTAACAGTACTGTAATTATGGCTTTGTATTCGTCGTCTTATAAGTTGTTTAATTTCCAGAGGTTCTGACCCAATTTTGCGCAGCTTTCATTTGGTAACAGGTAAATCGTAGCTAAATTAATGGTCGAATAATTCAGTTTTCTTGTTCTTTGCAGTTTTGACTGTATTATACAAATCTGTTTTTCAGGATGCCTGAAATGGCTGTAATCAGTACACGTACTGATGGAAATAAAATTCAAACTTACGTTTGTTATTATGGTGTATTTTTGTATCAGCTAGCAAAACTGTATATGAATTGAACGGTGATGACCACATGTGAAACTATCGGAGTCAGTCAAGTCTAAAACTTTCATCAAACTTCAAAAAAAAATTATCATTAAATTTTTTAAAAATAGTATATATCCTTTGGGTCGTCCCCTTGCCGCACATCTTTGTAAATGGTTCAGAGAGTTTCTCAGTTTACCATCATGGATATAAAATAAAGGTATGTTGTTTATTGATAGAGGATATTTGCTTCTATCGAGTGAATAACGGATATATTTCATTTATTTCATTTGGGGGGTGGGGGGGTGGAATATATCCGTTATTCACTCGATGCAAGTCGAGTTTACTTGTATGTTATGCTCAAACGTTTTGGCTAGCAAAATGTATAACAAATTGAAGTAGAAGCTTTCTTACTGGATAATGTCAGCTGATCACCATTTATTTTCTGCTGTGTTTTTCTTGATATTTGCATAGAAAATAGTTGTAGTAACAGAGCCGGCTTTAGGCCGATTGGACCGATGTGGCCCAATCGGGCCCCGCATTCACAGGTGCCCCGCGCGTTAGTAATTTTTAAAAATATATCTTTAGAAAGAAAGTAATTTTAAATCGATGGAAGAAAATTTTAAGTTCAGTATCGTATAAAACTTGTTTAAAAGTTTATTTCCAAAGGCTGTGCTCACAGGTGGGCCCCTCGCGTAAATCGAGGGGTCCTGCCAAAATGATCCAAATCGGGTCCCGCGTTTGCTAAGGCCACTGCTGAGTAATAACATAGTTCTGTTTCATAACTCAACGTTGAATACACATAATCAAAAATAAAATTGAAAAGTAGGTTGCTGGATTCGAACCTGGTACAGCTGCTTGATATGTAGATATATTTGCCATTAAACTAAGAATATTACGAAAATGCTCTTCGAATTTCTTGGTCATAATGTTATCAATGTATATCGATCACATTGGGACAAAAACCATTTTAATTTCATTGGTTGGTTGGTTGTTGGTTGGTTGGTATGTGTATGTGTATATGTATAACACCATTTTATTTGGTTCTACATGGCGGCCAGTATTTGTGGTGGAAAAAGAACTCGGAAAGAACCACAGACCCACAGGAAGCCACTGGCAAGCTTTCTCGCATGCCCACGTAGGGAGAGTCGAGACTCGAACCCATGCGGACGGAGGTTAGTGTCAGTGATATAATAAAGACCACTCGGCCACCCGTGACCCATTCATAACTGACTCTAGTGAATTATGAAAAAAAATATTTTAAATGGAAACTCCATTGATTCGCAGACTAACATATAATAAAAATATGTATAATCATCTGAAATTCGTGTATATAATGAATGCTATATACAGTAAAAAATATAAATAAAATAACCATCTCTTCTACAAAATATATACTATATCGATCTATATCTAATTAATCACTCCTATCTTCAAGATTAAAACTTTATACAGTCCGAATTAAAACCACTGCGCTATTCCGGGGACCGCTCCGGTGGCCTAGTGGTTAGAGCGTCCGCCTCGGATGCGGGAGGTCGTGGGTTCGATCCCCGGTCGAGTCATACCAAAGACTTACAAAAAATGGTACTAACAGCTGCCTCGCTTGGCGCTCAGCATTAAGAGGTTAGTGTTAGGACTGGTCGGCCTGGTGTCAGGATAATGTGACTGGGTGGGACATCATGCTACATGTCTGCGGCATGATGCCCCAGTGCTAGACATCACTATAAACTGCCACACTGCAGACATCGTAGCGATATGACTGAAAAATTGTTAAAGCTACGTTAAAAATAATAATCACATCACACATCACATCACGCTATTCCGGATTACGGCCAGTTATTGCAGTCCCGTTTAATAAGTATACTAATAGAGTCGCGTCATTACGTGAAGTGATCACATATGCCACTACTTTATGGATGCCGACAGCAGAACTCCGATATTTACACCGTCCAACTCATGCGATCACTTTATTTCCGTCTCTCTAGTAATCGTAATAGCGAAATTACGTTGTATACAATACTGTTAGGTGACACACATAAATTACACCTGAGCGAGATATATACTAAACCTTTGGGCGACACGAACCATTTGGCGACCGGTCGCCCAAAGGTTGGTCATATGCATGAGCATACATCGTTTTACCTTTCGGCGACAGTAAATGGGCGACAAAAACTGTATGTTTGTCATTTATTTTATTTTACCACTTTTTCATGTATTATCATATTCCTGTCAGTATTCCATACAGTATTCACTATATAGGCACAATCGTGACTCGTACGTATTCACACATATTCATTATACAACGATGTCGCTGAAAGGTTGCAATTTAGACGCTGTCGCCTAAAGGTCGGATTTTGTGTGTGTGTGTATATATATATATATATATATATATA
>JAECUM010056487.1:0-14178 GCA_016617855.1 Megalonaias nervosa | reverse complement strand
GTTGTTTTTGTATGGACTGGCTCTATAATCACATTTATGTTTAGAGTTGTCTTTTCTTATGAGCGTTCCTATGTAAAAAAAAAAACAACAAAAACAACAAGAAAAACCCCAACATTTCCAGCTAGGGAGCTCCGGTATTAGCATGTGGCGGTGGCATGTGACTCATTTTGTTCACACGTTTCCGTGACAGAGGCCAATGCTATGGTGAGAATTTGGATACAGTATATATAGTGCTGATTGGACATTGAAATGGAATCCAACCATTTATGGTAAGTTGGTATATTTTATTTTTATTATATTCAGATGGGTGTAGTGATACAGAACCCACTAAATACATCTATTCATTATCAAATAAAAGTTATAAAGTGAATTTTTGTATTAATGCTGATATCTGTCTTGTATCAAATGTTACTATTAATGTATAATCCGGATTATGAATGCAATTTTTAAATCAGTATCAAATATTCCAAAGAGCAATTATTAAAAAACACAAATTAATATGTAAGGGACTGAATATTGAAACATTTACTTTACTTTACGAAAAACAAAATAAAATAAGAAACATTTACATTGAAAACTTGAAAGAAATGACATTGTATATTAAAACAGCACACAAAAGTCGGAGGTAAATATACATTAAATTAAGGTTGTTTTATAGGTAATGATCACTTTAGAAGGCTTGTATGTTTGTTTTTTTAACATAAACAAATTTTTATAATTATTGATTGAAACAATCCAAACTCAATCCTCACTATTTTCCCACCACTTGGATATATTCTGCTGGGAGAGTAAAGTAGTTTCAGCAACAAAGTTGAATTCTGTAAGGAACATATTACATGTTTCCAAGCCAACAGTTAGTAGATCACCAAAACTATTTATCTTCAGATATAACCTGAATATTCTTATTGTCAATGGAGACTTCTCGGGATTACAATGTTTGTGTACTAACCGTTCCTATGCTAAGTAATAACGTCTGTAACGTAGCTCTCCTTTATCAAGCTTACATTAGCAATAATATCATAAAAATGAAAGTGTTCTGTCTCTTTATATCAATAATACGCTAACCATGGAATCTCGTCTCGTACAGCTAAACTAGCTCGACAGTGACTAGAGGCAATTAAGAAATATCTCCCTGTCCATGATTCTGTCAAGCAACAACTACAACAGCGTCAGGAAGCTCGAGAGGAATTTGCGGCGGATACAGCAGAATTATTTAAACCGGTTACAAAGGCTGTCTAAGGTCTTCTTCCCCCGTTGAAGCAAACCGCTAAAGCAACTGGAAAAAAAAGCAAAAAGAAATAAACAAACAAAAAAGATTGTAAGAGAACTTCTAGTTGAAATAGCTGCTGCTCAACCAATTCAAGAAACACTTGAAGGCATTGACCAAGCTCGTGCTGAAATAGGCAATATAAAGGATCTTATACCAGAATCATAACAAAAACTAGAACCAGAACAAGCAAATAGTCAAAACTGAAGTGAATGATAAATTTACCGAAAATAGTATTGCCTTCATAAAAAAAAAAAAAATATTGACAGGATGGAAAAATTATCTGCGTTTGCCGTGCGTAATTTTGTTCAGAGAGATAAAAGTTTTGAAATCCGAGTTCACTGATTATGCTGCAGATCGTGATACCTGGTACAAATGGATATTTCGCATACACTACGAATTTGATCAGGCCCGAAATAGTCATACAAGATATATTACATTTATCAATGGAATAGATAACTATTATTTAAGTTCAGGATACAAGCAAATATTTCCTACCCGCTGAAGCATTTATTGAAGTAGAAGGTGAAATTCTAAAAACAGATGATGCTGAATATGGGGCTGATGTTAGGGTTGGTTTTGTTAATAATGGCATCATGGCGTTGTTCAACAGTGCTACGCATAGCATCGACAGAAGAAACATTGAATCATGCCTGGAAAATATTCAACGTTGCCACGACGATATTGGGTCTAGCAAGATATTCCGATGACTATTCAAGATCAGCTGGTCCGTCAATGATGTTTGTGAAGTATGCTTCTGACCACCATGACAACAGACAGTATAATATAAGACGACCAAGAAACAACGCCAACAACGCTGACACTGATGTGTGGCCGGTGGTTCATGGTGCTAATCCAGAATTCAACTTAGGATTCGCAACGTGTCGCTCAATGCTGAAAGATGGACGTAGAAGATTTTCATGTGCAATTCCACTGTCACATATCTTTGGATTTTGCAGGAATCTGAGAAAGGTTATTTTTGGAGCCAAGCATACAGTTGTACTTGTGAGAAAGGCTACCAACGATGATGCAATCTGGCGCCCCGTCGGTGATGCAGCTTAAGTAATACTGACAAAACTTTCATTGTGGATGTCAACAATGATACCGTCATTGACCGAAGAACAACGGTTGCTCTCTTTTATTGATTCAGGTGGTAAATCAACATTATCATGGTTGACGATGACCGCATATAGTGTTCAAAGAAATATTAATGGTGTATTCACACGGCATACAGCGTCAGAGCAAGGTGTCTCTGCACCACGACATATATTCATTGCTTTCCAAGAGACTGAACGAGTAAACTTACAAACACACAGTATAATGATATCTGACAAACTTAGCGTTACTGAAGTTTCATTAAGAATAAACGGGCATCAAGAACCATCCGAAAATGTATTATTGAATTTTGATAACAATCATGTTGTACGTGCATATCATCATTTGATGACATTTATGGGACGTGATCAAAATGTTGATTCTGGTCTACAAATATCACAACTAGATTTTACAACGCTGTATCCGATTTATTACTTTTCCCTGGAACACCTTTATTTATTCATACAATCTGTCGTTGATATACACTTTCGAGCTCGTGTGGAAGGAGGAGCTATTGCTAATTACAGAGCAATCTCTGTTATACTCTCAGACAAAACAATGCTGCTTGAAGGTGTTGGTGGACGAATGAGAGTTGTTGATGCCCCAGTGGAAAGCAAGTAACTGGATCACTCGTGATCAGTAATTAAATCACCTATGATATTATAATGTCATATCATCACGTTAATGTTACTCTGACTCCTGGTCAGATTAAAAAGCTACAATCAGCATTAAAAAAGAATCCTGGAATAAAAATATTATTGAAATCAGCAGCGCTGCAAGGTCCAAATAAACTATCCCTGACAGAACGTCAACTTCAAGACCAGGTGTTGCCAATATTGTATCAACAATTGCAGTTAATCTGGTGCGTGATGCGATCGATGGCAGCTATCAAGTAGATCTTGAATAATCCAGGCAGGCACAACAGGGATATATCTTATATTCATTTTCTCCTCAAGCTTTACCCGGATTTTTGATTGTGTTAGAACCTGTTAATCCAGTTTATCTGCGATGTCATAATCCGCTGTTGTCACGGATGCATTTCAAACTTGCTGACCAGCGCGGACACCTGCTTGATTTAAGAGATGAATCCCTCACAATAAGTTTATATGAGCGTTCGTAGAACGTCGAGATCCTGAAAATAGTCAGGGACAAAGTCAACGAGTAAAAAAAAAAATTCTTATCATAAATAAATTTATTTCTGAGTTTGTTGGCGGTTATGTCAAACGATAAAAATAAATTATTTATATGGTATTATATAATGTACCAATACACGAGAGTTTTTGAATACAACAATGATGTACTCGAAACACTTCCCCACACAGAAAAGTTTAGTGTTAATGTACTTATTGATGAATATGGCGATGAAACATTTTTGTTAACGCAGGAACAGTTAAATGAGTTGCAACAAGAAGATGTTATTACAGAAGTGTGTGATAGGGATCAAATTCTGAATTACGCACATTCTTGCCTTAAACTGTCCAAGTTATAGTAAATACTTTATGGGTTATCCGAAAATTAAAACTACCAGACCAAAAAAAAAAAAGATTTTTAGACCAAAACAAAATGCTATAAACGCCGCCAACGTTGTCACTAACACAGAGTCAAACACGCGCTTGTTTACAATCCGTTACAACTTTAACTTTCACACCTTTCACAACTTTCACTTTCACAAACCCCCCCCCCCCCCCGACAAAGTCAGGGTGTTTACAAGCGAACATAATCTTTTTCAACTGTCTTACACGTGCAATCATAATCATTTTTTTGGTTTCGTATTCGCGTGATAACTGTGATCTAACTTTCTCAATCGCCTGTGCGAGTGGAACGAATTGCCGAAAGTTTATATCTTCGACATAAGCAAGCCTGTTGGAGTAATTTAATAAACCTGTATTGGCTGTTAGTGTGTACCTTCCTTCAGATTTCTGTTCTTGTAATATTTCAGAATCATTTGTGATTATTTCAGGATCAAGTTGATCAGAAAGTTCTATATCATCGTCATGTAATTTTTTAATCGTAGAAATAACTGCATTAATATTTTCGAAATTCATTATATAATAAATATTTGTTTAAAATAAAAACAAAAAATAGTAAGTGATGAGCAATTTGCCGTTCCATGTGGTCCCTTCATTTCCCAGTTTTGCCGTTCCATGGGGTCCCTTCATGGGGTAGCCTTCAATGAGGCTATTTTTTTCTGGCTGACAATTCTTTCTGACTGTCCCTTCATGGGGTACCCTTCATGAGGCTGTGTTTGTTTTTCTGGTGACAATTCTTTTTCAATGTCCTTTTATGGGGTACCCTTCCTTGACTTCTTACTGTCTATTTTGGGGGGTTTCTGTTTTCCACCTCACATTGATAATTTTCAAATTTTGTGCACACCTTCCCCAAAATCACACCCCGGGGAGTGCAAAATCAGCACCAACTACGTTGTTCAACATGGTGGTGAGGTGCACACATATTTTATTTTTAGTTATCATTACTTTTTTTCCTTAGGCTGGAATCCCCAATTATTACAAATGCGATTTATCGCAAACCACCAACAAATTTGCAGTCACTGGATTGTGGAACGCTAATTCCGCAGCGTTAGACCACGAGTCTTCTCTACTATCATATGTTTCAGAAATTATTATGAAGTCACCAATACCTGGAAATCCAAAAATAGCTCACCTAAGGGGCGGGGCTTATTTTTTTCCTTCTCTTTTTTCTCTTTTTCTTGACTATTATCCCTGACGAAAGTCACGGGAGGGGGGCAAGGAACCTGACAAAGTCAGGAAAACAAGGATAATATTTTTTAAAAAAGCCCTTTATAAGTGGAAGTCGTCATAAAATACAAGCGAGATTACTCTTTAATCTCTCTACAAGTGGAGGAAGCTCTACTTGACAGAGTTATTTCCCTTAGCAAAAAACTCAAGAGCATTTTCCTGTTCTACTTCATCGTTGCATTTCAAACACAGCTTTGGTCTAGACTTCTTCGTCGCACACTCTGCATGTGGTATCCACAGAATTTATTTACACAAACCCGATTGCAAGGAGTTATAGATCCAGTCATGAACCACTTGCAACTATTCTTTGCTTGAATCATTATATATTATAAAATTTGAAGTTTAATTTAAATATATATATATTTGCCTTAATTGTAAGATGGACGAATTTACAAGATTATCTGTGATTAAGCCCTCTAAAGCTATATTCGATCATGACAGAATACCCCTGACTTGCCGAGACGAGCTCTGGTTCATGTTGATTTGACGAATAAGACTTTAATCAATCGTATCAGTGAAGCCAAGAGAGAATTTCGCAACGATGATGCGGCTGATGTGTGGTCAACATTCAGAATTAGGCAAGACATTGATGCTACAATAAATGACCAGCGAGCAAGGACAGTTGTTAATATCTCGACGAAAGAAGATACCTTTTTAGTATACAATTTATCGTAGCGGTGGACGGCACCTCGATTATCCGTGACAAACGTGACCCTGTTCAATTACATCACGCTGAAGATATTGTCACGTTAAGTAAAATTTCCAAACCAGGAATACTGACTGTGATTGACAAACCACATTAAGAACAAGCATATCCAGTTGTTTATGCGATATATCCTCTGAATGATAAGCCTAGCGTTGATGATCTCCGCCCAATTAAAATTTTGGCCAACGAGAATCGTCTAAATTGTGTAGCTGAAAGAGTTATAGAATATTTCACAAACTCGATATGTGGAAATGGTTTAACGGAGCTGAGACACAACACAATAAGCAATGGGCTGAGCGCGTTAAAGAAAATGGAGCTACGATCAAAGACGTTGCTGATTTGGAAAAAAAAATTAAAATTTCCAATAATGGTGAAGACACTAACCGGCGAGATTTTGTACGAATCAAACTATAACTCAAAGAGAGCTTCGATAGAGATCGTTAATCATAACGCTCACGCGTTGACGTCGGACGTAACATTATCTCCACGAACTCGAACTGGTAAATTTTATGACGGTGATATGTTCGATTTTATCAGATGTATCAGTAGGAGTGACCCTGTATCCGTGTGGTTGTTTCAAAGTTCCCAATGTGGAAATAATGATCAGTTTGTAGGGCCTAATGGAGATATTTATTGTACAAAATCTCTTCATGGCGAGATGACAAAGATTGCTTTGAAATACACGAACGATACTGATGTTATCGAACGATTACTCAGTAATTGCTTCACCGTTCCGTCAGTTGCTGCTCACTTTGCTCAGAAGGAAAATTCATGGAAGTTAATACGATTGGAATTTCTTGAAGAGATACGACGCAGTTGTGTCGAAGACGGACACGGCGGATTGTGGAATACTAAATACGATTAGGATAGTGTTCTGAGTATTTTGAAAGATTTGCACATGCAACACACGAGATGACTAGAATTGCGATAAATGGACCCTTGCCAGATTTTGACTTAACTGGATTTGCCTGTATTGAGTCAGTCGAGTTTGCATCGGAAAACCTTCAACTGGTTGTCGCTGTTTGGTTTGTCGTCATTTTAATAAACGTGGTTGGACTCCAATAGTTTTATTACGATATACGCTTGATGTAAAAATATTGATATCATTAACCGTGAGTGAAGCAATAATATCGTATCGTCCACAAAAACAAGTCTGGCTACCAAAACCTGCTGTCGTTGAGAGATATGTTCTCGACGAGAATCCCGATGCTGTAGAATACGAAATTAAACATGCAAAAGATGTTGGGAGAAAAATAATTGGGAAATTTACGCAGGGAGGATCATATGATCATAAACGACATTGTACAAGATTAATTGTCGACGATGCTGAGCTCGATTTCATGATTGCCGATACAACAAAAAAATATATTTATAAATCGAAATAATGTTAACTTATTGGACGGAGCCAAATTGGGAACAATTGTAATCTACATTGATGGTGACTCAACACAGTTTACTCATTTAAGATCTTCGATGTTAGTGTATGTTTCGATAAACTTACTATCGATGACAGATTTCCTGATACCGCGGTTAGAGTCGCCACAGATTCATTTTATATCAGTAAAAAAATGCAAGATTGCTAAATGAATTACAGATCGGCGTTGATGCATCATGGGGAGAATGGAGAATAAAAAGAGAAACAATACTCAGTTATCTTGAATCTGCTGATTATGGGTAGATATATTATAAAAACAGTCAGATGTCACAACCATCATCATCACCATCGGTATATGATCCTGTGGCCAGACATAAAACAGTTTATCTCAACGGACCTGGAGGTTTTTGGCAAAACAACAACTGCGACTGAATTATTCCTGAACCTTAGTTCAGGGAATCTTGACATGACTGTACTAACTCCGAGTCACCGACTCAGCAGAGAGATGAAAGAAAGAGGCGTCAAATCTCATACTTATCCCAGTTTCTTTCGGTGGAAGGGAGATGTGTGGACACCTGAGCGAATGGGTGACAAATACATTCCTAAAATTATTATTGGGATGAAATATGCGCGGTATCAGATGGTGTATTAAAAATGTTTCTTGATTGTTTATTGACGAGAAATACTGCTGTTATCATGTGTGGCGATCACGATCAACCACCACCTTTTGTCGGCTCATCTCCGCATGACTGGTTAAAAGAATTCGTAGGTTATTATGAGGAAAGACTTGATGATTTCCGAGCGCTTGATTCAACGCTGAAGAATTTAAAAAGTTAATCCGACCTCAGCCAGATAAGATTCAATGTGAGATAATGCGTGAAGTAATTCCAGAGATTGCTATGAATAACTTTTGGAATATGTTATGACCAATTGATTTGATGGTTGCAAGTAGAAAGACTGTTCGTGATACACTTCAACAGCAATTATTTCTGTTACATAAAGAAACGTTTTCAGATTTACCTGTGCCATTGTGTTATCGCCCATCCATACACGTAAACAAAATATTGATTTTGAGATTCCAGTGCGCTTGGTGGAACAAAGGAAACAAAAGCTCGTTCTTAATGATATTGTTTTAGTTCCGATTGATGCTGTAGAGAAAGCATTAAACGCCAAACAATCTTGCTGGACTTTAGGATATGCAATAACAATTCATTCATCACAGGGACTGACAATCAGCGATACAAGTATTTGGATTGTCGATGCACGTATTGAATGGTCAAACTTGGTTTTATCTGGCAGTGTCAAGAGTTAGGAGAATGTCCCAGCTACGGAGAATTATTTCTGATGTTATTCAGGATAACTGCGATATTGTAGATAATGATCAAACTCAGGGCAATCTCAATAAAAAAAAAAAAAAAAATTTGCTGGTTATCAGCGATGTGACAAAAAAATAAGCGTGACTTCGATCTTGATGTTAAGTTTATCATAACACTGAAACAACAACAAAATAATCACTGTGCTTGCTGAAACACAGTAATGTTGTGGCAGTACTCCCCTAATGACCAACGACAGTTTACCGTGGACAGAATTAATAGTAGTCTCGGCTATACACACGAAAATGTGATGCTGACCTATCTTGACTGTAATCGACGTCGAGGAGCCAGTGCCTTATTGTTAGCCAATAATCCTTCACAAAAGTGAAGGCGGTGGTAATTGTGTATCTTCAGGAATTACTTGTAATTGTCCACGTACAAATCCACGTTGAGGAGCAGTTGAATCTAGTCTGTAGATTGCAGGTCTACCCGTGGATCAACTTTCCGTCTGCAATATGTCGTTGTAAATCTGGATTTTGATACGCGACATCGTGAACGTGGCATGCTTGATCAATCGCATTTATTGGATACTCTCTAGGTCTTGGTTGATCTTTCTCGTCAGATCAGGTTCCAGGACGACAGCAATTATATCCAGGATCATGCTTCTCGCCAGGATACTTAGCCCATGGAGCTCCTGGTAATTTTCCCAGTGCCTGTAAGTGCACGCTCTTTATTCCTCGTCGTTATTGTTTTTAATCACTGGTGAGGGTGGGTGCTATCAATCGAACACAATATAAATTCATATAACTAGCAGCAGGCAGGGTGAACAGACCACTTGGCTGAAACCTTATTTATAAAAAATAAAGGTTCCTACAGGGGCTAAAAAATAAGGTCAATAACGCTAAACCGAACCTCCTAACTTTTATTATTACCGTATAGTTTGAAAAACGAATAATAAATCGTTTGGGTTAGCTCATTTTGTTATTTTATTTTTGACTTTTTTGTTTTTTCTGTTATAAGGCGTTTAGTTTACTCGCCGGGTCGCTCAATTTTTGTCGTTCACCCTGCCTGCTGCTGTAATTAACCAAAGATTTTATCCAAACCTATACGATATCTAGATCTTGGATCATGTAGATTTATTGTAATAAATCCAAACGGAACAGCTTGTGCTTGAGCAAAAAAGTTTTTGAACTTCATCATATCCATATTCCCTGAACACCAAGTATAATAAATATTTTGTAAAGTATAATTATCTACTCCATTAAATACAACTAGAATATTGCAGTTGTCTCTGATCACTTTAGGTATTTGTGTATATCTTTGTGTAACATAAATCACGTCCGTGTTTTTGTGTCTACCTCGAGAAAATATTCTAGCTGGATTTGTTTGTCTGTCCAACATAACGTCATCGTACACCACTAAATTATTAATAAATCCATCTAGGTCATCTACAGATGGAGCTTCATCAATATCGGTAATAAAATCAACAACATCATCACCGTCTTCATTCAGCAATTTTGCATTTTCATTAAAATCTTTAAGTACTTCGTAACAGTGTTGATCATCTACAGATGGTGCTACTAAATACAATTTACTCCATTTTAACCACCGCATTATTAAATTTAATAATAGTTGTGTTTTACCCGATCCAGATTGACCTATTATAATCATCCTTATCGAATTTGGTAATGCTGGATGATGCTTTACTGGCTCCTGTTTTCGTGTCGCCGAAAAGTCAATTATATCCATATAATAAATAATATGAGTCTATATTGTGTTCGATGTAGAGCATCTACACCCACTGCTGAATTAACTACAATAACAACGAAGAATAAACGACGTGCTCTGACGGGCAAATGCGTTAAATGTGGCACGAAGAAATACAAATTTGTTAAAACAAAGACAGGTGGAGATATAGCCGCTTTATTAGGAAAATTACCAGGAACTCCGTGGGCTAAATATCCGGGGGAAAAACACTTACCAGGATATAATTATTGCGGTCCTGGAACTCGACTTGATATCCGACTTGATAATCAAGATCAACCAAGACCAGGAGAGCATCCAATAAATAAGATTGATCAAGCGTGTCATGTTCATGATGTTGCGTATAAAAGTAAAGATTTGCAACAAAGGCATCTCGCAGATGTAAAATTGATTCATGCATTAAATTCTATACCTAATAAATCTGTCAGAGATAAATTAGCTACTTTTCTAGTAAAATCTGCCATGAAAAGTAAAATAATGTTAGGGGCTGGTAATTAATTATACAACTGTTATAATGGAATCCATTTATTATAGCCCAAGAGGATATTGGAGAGGCAGATCAGCTATTAGTAAATTATCTGAAGCAGCAAAAGTCTCACGTTCTGTTGCTGCAGCTTGGTTAGCACGACAGGCAATATGGCAAATTTATCTACCACCACCTAAAAATATTCAATATGCACATTTTGATGTCAGCGTTCCTAATGAGGTTCATCAAGCAGATATTTTATTTTTACCACACGATACCATTAAAATTGGTAGACGTCAATCACGCACGTACAAATACGCATTAACTGTCGTTGACGTTGCAAGTAGATATAAAGAAGCGGAACCATTATCAACAAAGACAGCGTCTGAAGTTTCATCTGCGTTTGAACGAATTTATCAGCGAGGACCTTTGCGATGGCCACAGTTATTACAGATTGATCCTGGCAAAGAATTTCTTGGTACAGTATTATCGTTGATGAAGAAACATAACGTTAACATCAGACGAGGACATACTGAAATTCATCGAGATCAGGCAATTGTTGAACGATTTAATCGAACACTTGCCGAGCGGTTATTTGGATACCAATACGCAAAAGAAATATCTACTGACTTTAAATCCGGTGAGCGATCTCGTGAATGGGTTGCGAGGTTACCAAATGTGATAGCTGCATTAAATAACGAAATTACTCGTTCAACTTCCATGAAACCTTCTAATGCGATCACAAAAAAATATATACCCCGCAGTGATGACAGACATCAACCTCAACCAGTATTAGGTAATGTAACTGTAAGATATTTATACAAACCTGGCGAACTTGAAGGTGGTAAAAAAAGAGCAACTGATCCTATCTGGAGCGTGACTACACATACAATTTCTAGTGTAGTTAGATCTACTGGTAGACCTCCAATCTACAGATTAGATTCGAGAGCCCCTCAACGTGGATTTGTGCGTGAACAATTACAGGTAATCCCTGAAGACACGCAATTACCACCACATACAATTACATAACCAGAACCTCTACGTCGATTACATTCAAGACAGGTCAGCATCACATTATCACGTGTATGACCAAGATCACTATTAATTCTGTCTACGGTAAATTGTCTTGGATTATTATTCGAATATTGCCATAACATATTACAGTTACAACTTGCACAATTATTATTCTGTTGTGCTTTTAGTTTTATAATAAATTTAGTATCAATATCAAAATCACGTTTATTTTTTTTATCGCACTGCACATAACCAGATAGTTTTTTTCTTATTACGTCATTATTAATAGTTTGATCATTATTTTCTGTAAAATTCATAATAACCCTATGTAGTTGAGATATTCGTCTGACTCTAGAAACTGCGAGATAAACTAAATTCGACCATTCGATCCGATCATCTATAATCCAGATATTTGTATCAGAAATAGTTAACCCCTGTGACGAGTGAATAGTTATAGCGTATCCTAACGTCCACGGTGATTTATTCATATTCAGCGCATTCTCAACGACATTAATATCGACTAAAATAATATCATTCAAGACGAGATTCTGTATTCCACCACCAGGAATTTCAACATCAATATTCTGTCGTCGAGTATCTGCTGGGCGATAACATAATGGTACGGTAGATCTGAAAACTTTTCTTTATGTAACAGAAATAATTTATCCTGTAGTTCATCACGAACTATCTTTCTACTTGCAACTATTAAATCAGCGGGATTCCATAAATTTAGAAAATCACTCATAGAAGTCTCTGGAATTACTCCTCGCATTATTTCACATTGTATTCTGTCTGGCTGAAGTCTGATTAACCTTTTAAATTCCTTCAGCGGTTCATCAATAGCTCTATGGTCATCATTTATTTCTTCATAATAATCTACGTTATTCTTCAGCCATTCATGTGGAGACTGTCCAATAAAAGATGGTGGTTGACTATGATCACCGCACATTATTATAGCAATATTCTTCGTCAATAGCCATTTAAGAAATGTTTTTAATATTTCTAACGACACCGTGCATATCTCGTCCCATATAATATATTTAGGTATATATTTCTCACCCATTCGCTCAGGAGTCCATGTGTCTCCACACCATCTAAAGAAACTATGATAAGTACACGATTTTACTCCTCGCTCTTTTATTTCTCTGGCGAGTTTATGTGTCGGTGTCAAAACAATTATATCTGAATTATTATTCATGAATAATTTAATCACACGCGTTGTTTTACCTGAACCACCGCATCCATTAAGATAAACAGTTTTATGTCTAGCCACGGGATCATATACAGATGGTGCTGATGACTTTGATATTTGATTATTATTTTTGTAATATATTTCCTTAATTTCAGCGTCGGCGGATTCAGAATAACTAAGTATATTTTCTTGTTTTATTCTCCATGATCCCCATTCACCATTACCAAGTAGCGGTTTTAACAAATCCGTATATTTTTTATTTATGTAAAACGAATCCGTGGCGACTCTGACAGCATCACGAGAAAATCTATTTATCATAGACGGTAGATTTATAGAAACATATGCCAACATAGATGATCTTAAATGAGTAAACTGCGGTGAGTCACCATCAAGATAACTCACAATTGTACCTAGTTTGGTTCCGTCTGACAAATGAGCATTACTCCGATTTATAAATGTATTTTTTTCCGTTGTATCGGCGATTATAAAATCGAGTTCAGCATCGTCCATAATCAATCTTGTACAGTGTCTTTTATGATCATATGCTCCTCCTTGAGTAAATTTACCAATTATCTTTCTACCAAGATCTTTTGCAAGTTTCTCATCATGCTCATCTCTGCATTTACGTATATTATTAGTGATTTTAATAATATCATCTTCATTAAGATTAGGAAATTCTTTCCTGGCATCATCAATATTAAATCTATTTGGTTCTGGTAACCAAACTTGCTTCTGTGGACTATACGATATAATCGCCTCGCTCACCTGTAAAGATATTAAAATTCCAACATCAAGTATATATCGCAATAGTACTATTGGAACCCAACATTTTTCTGAAAAATGTCTTCCAAACCAAGCATAAGTAATCGGATGGAGATTTTCTGCAAATTCGAATGATTCTACATGAGCAAATCCGGTTAAATCAAAATCTGGTAAATGTCCGTTTATCGCAAACCTGGTCATCTCGTGTGATGGATGTCCGAATCTCTTAAAATATTCAGAACATTCTCCATATCCAAGGAAACTTCCAGGATAACACGCTGCCATATCGACGGATATAACGTCATTACACTTATATTTAGTATTCCATAATCCTCCGTGTCCATATTCTACACAGCTTTTATGAATATCTTCAAGAAATTCCGATCGTGTTGGTTTCCATAAATTTTTCTCCTGAGCGAAATGAGCCGCTACAGATGGAACAGTAAAACAATTATTTAATAATTGTTT
>JAECUM010056485.1:0-28120 GCA_016617855.1 Megalonaias nervosa | reverse complement strand
GCTGTTTGTTTGAGGTACTGAGGTCATGAGCGACATTTCCTTTTGTTAGATATGTTTTGTTTGGAATACGTTGCTGCAGTTACTTTGAAATCTATTAGATACAATCTTTGTGTCTGTAATAGTCTGCTGTGGTTTTCATTATGCGTAGATTAAATACATCAGCTTGTAAAGGTCAATCTTCATATGTCAGTCCCTGAAGGACGACTTTCAGAACACGAACATTAATTAGCCGCATTGACAGACTGACCATCGCAATGTCATATTTGGAACTGGTTTGCTTGTACCGTTGGAAAGATAATACAGCATATCCTTAATGTTTTGCAATCATCTACTTGACAGTGTTTTGGACTGTTCTCATTTTCTCTCAACGTTCTGATACCTTTTCAAAGTGTTATATTCATATATATTGTGCATCAACTCTTTTATGAGCAGCGTTTATATTAGATGCGTCAGAGTTGTGTACACAATATGCTAGCACGGTTATTGTTGAAATGTAAACCAGTCTTAATTTTTTGACCTAGTATTGCATCTCTCTCATCTATTTTTCTCTCAATATTTATCGGTGATTTTTGTGCTGATATTTGTTATATTTATTGTACCTCATCGTAATTGGCTGTAATCGTCATTAGCATTGTCTGAAACAAAATTTGCAAGGGGAAACATTTTATTAATCAAAAAGTACAATAGTCATTACTGCAATTTTGGATTTATTGATCTGATTGCGATAAACGAACAAGTTTGTGTATTATATAAGCCAACAATCTGATTCATATGCAGTAGATAGATGTGGCCCGTAAAGATCTCAGACTATTGAATCCTAGCACTGGTACTTGTATAGATATCTGGCTATTGAATCCTTAAAATGATGTAAGTATGAATATCTGGCTATTAAATCCTAATAATGCTATTTGTGCATAGATATATGGCTATTGAATCCTAAAAATGATATAGGTATGAATATCTGGCTATTGACTCCTAATAATTATATAGGTATGAATATCTGGCTATTGAATCCTAATAATGATATAGGTATGAATATCTGGCTATTGAATCCTAATAATGATACTTGCATATATATCTTGCCATTCAGTCCTACCTGTGATACTTGTATGGATATTCTGCTATTGAATCCTAATGATTATGATGTGTGGATCGTTATGTACATCGTGTCATTTTTACTCGGAGTAGTTATAACCTTTGTATGTTTTAATCATTCGATATCTGTTATTTCTTCCTTATCACCATTTACTGTCGTTCACTTTTGATTTTATTCATGTGTGTCTCAAGGCAATAAAACCATCAAAAATTCAAATATTCCTTGTTCTATTATGGTCATTGATTTTGAATCAATTGAAAATAGTATAATACCCTGAAATAAAATATTTTCTTCACATCGATATCTTACGTTTGCCATTTCTGTTGTCAGTCGGATTAGTAAAATACTATTCTTTTTCTGGCAGTCCGTCGCTTGTAATAAATATCCCTAAAACCTAAATATCCTGTATCTTAAGTTTGTTTTTTCATTTCAACTTGTATCATGATTTTAGTCACTCTGTGATCATTGCTGGTAATAACTCTTGCATATCTTTCTCTTTGGACATTTTAGCTTCCTCAAAAAGTCTTGATCAATTTCTATACGACGTTGATCAAGCAAGTCTCTGACATCTTGGATTTTTGTACTGTTTATTTTCTTTCTGATGACATTTTATTTTTATCTCTTTGTATCTGTTTTATGCGTTGACAATCAAAACAAATTATTCATGTCTGATTTCATTGTCATTGATCGCCTTTCTTTTGTGGTTTATATAGCGTATTTTAACAGTGCCAGATGTTACTGTTTCATCAATACCCGATTTATCCTGTATATCTTAACAGTACCAGATGTTACTATTTCATCAATACTAATTTATTCGTGTGAGGTTTGCAGCAAATCACATTAATAATGTACTGAACCCACCTTAAGTTCAACTTCACTTGTATTTATTTGCTACCCAACTGCTATTACGCGCATACCACCCGAAACTGTCCCAGTGCTTGCCTCCATCCTGTGAAAACTGTACGTTACTCTGAATTTTGTTTTCAAGCATTTCTATTATTCCATATCTGACCACGCCAGTTTCATTCTTGTTAATGTTAACAAGCTGAAATTAACGCCTTTGTTTCCAGGCAATGAACGACATGAAACGGTGAAGTAATTTGTCCTTGTTCAGTCCTATATGAACAGAGGACTGCTATAACCTTAATATAAGCGGTTTATTAAACATTAAAGATGTTAGGATATTCACAGAAATCGCCGTTTCAGGTGACAAGGCTTCGCTGTATTTAGTTCATAGTCTTTTTAGGAAAAAGAAACTGGAAAAAGATTAAGTGGCGAGCAGGCAGGAAAACTAGGTTAGTAAATCTATTTAAGGCAGAACAACTATTTTTCAATTGTTGGCTAACTGTGGGGTTTGTTCGTGTAGTACAAGTATCAATGATTGTGAAGTGGGGAGGAAGTAATGCGTGTTTGATGTACTTGTAATAATTTTTAGACTAAGTTGCTTGCCCAGGCTGGACATGCTTTTACAATCACAAGGTCTCTCTCTCACTCCTTTGTTGAACACACATGTATATCAGACTGATGCAGGGCCGGATCATATCAAGCGTTGGATGGTCCAAAATTTTAATATTCTATGTGTCTAGTTACTTCAATAACCAATAAACGTGCACACGAATAGAATAATGGTCAAATTTCAATTGACAGGTGACTGACTGTACGTGTGTGTGTGTGTGTGTGTGTGTGTGTGTGTGTGTGTGTGTGTGTTACAGCGAAACCGTCATTACGGCAACAGTTCATTGTCACTGGGTAGTCATTATGGCGACAGTAGCATTAGAGTGATAACATCTGTGTCACCCTAATGTTTGCTATCCCTATGTAGATTAGCTTGCTGACTGATTCACTTACAGAATTTCATACAAGTATCATAATATCATCGATAACTAGTATTTACAAATTTTGATGCAAGATATGCATAATTTTATTAAATATTGTTATGCAAAAATTTAACCGTGTGTTAGGGTTGTTTTTTCTCCCACCGTCAGTGAATAACCATTAAGGCGACATTTCTAAAAATGCTTCCTATTTTTTCAAACTTAATGAAAATTTTAAGGAGATATATTGAATTGATTTAAAATAGAAAGATACTCTTTTTCATTTCTTTTATCTCGAATCAAATTATTTGTTTTGACATAACACACTCAACTTTTCGAAACGGGTTCGAAAAATCCGACCTGTACTTAAAAATAGCTTTATCTTAAAATTTGCGTTTGGTAAAGAATACATAAACGGGACGAACTTAATAAATAAATCATAAAAATATATATAAAATACGTATTATAGATAATAGATTTATATAACTTTTAGCAATCTTTTACCCATTCAAATATTTTATTTTGGTCTTAATTTATATAATAACCAATGTTTCTCTTTCCATAAAATGTAAATCTGCTGACAACTAGGACCTAGAATGTACGAAGGACACACATGTAGAGAACGCTGATAAGTATCGTTATATATTATTTGTGTAATAAATAAATTTGTTTCTTTTACTCATGAGATGAAAACGTATAATAGCTCGTTGAAACTTTGTGACTCTTTCCAGCTTCTGTCCACTGACCTTTATTTCTGCACTAATGCCACTGGTGTTGTTTGTCATCAGTTTGGTTTCTTTCGGCGCTAATCTCCATACCGTATGATGTGGAGATTGTGTCGAGGCACTCAACCAAGTCAGTTCTTTTTCATCTCCTGCTAAACCATCAGTATCATCTGCGAAGCGAAGGTTTGTGATTGTTCTTCCTCCGATGCTGACAGTGCCCTTCTGGTCATGCAAGGCATCCTCCATAATCCTTTCCAGGAACATGTTGAAGAGTGTAGCTGACAGTATACATCCCTGTCTGACCCCAACTGTTGTTCGAAATCAATCTCCTCTGCTGCCGTTGATGAGGACAGCACTGGTGTCTTTGTCATAGAAGTGTTCATCAACCTGCACCAGATTTGACCTGATGTTGTACTTCCTCATAGTTGCCCATATGGCTGCATGCCATACACTATCAAAGGCCTTTTTGAAATCTATAAAGATGTGGAATAGATTCTGCTGATGCTGAAGGTATTTCTCGCAAAGGAGTCTGAGATTGAAGATTTGTTCTCTGGTGCTCCTTTCTGCTCGGAAGCCTGCCTGCTCTTCAGCAATAATTTTCTCTGCTTGAGGCTTTAGTCTGCTGAGAATTATCTTCAACATGACTTTGCTCGGGTGACTAATCAAACTGATGGTTCTGTAGTTTTGGCACAACTGTAGGTTTCCTTTCTTGGGGAGCACGATGACCAAGGACTGAGTCCATGTGGTGGGCCATTTTCCTGTCTGCCATATCTTGTTGCAGATTGTTGATAGGACTGTGACTATCTCTTCTCCTCCTGCTTGAATGAGCTCTGCTGGTATGTTGTCAATGCTCGTTGGGGCGGGAGCGTCTTATTCCATCCCGTACGGATCCAAAGGACCTGTACCACTGCCAGAATGGATGCATACATTTTCAGAATTGTATGATGACTTACTTTTTCAAAATGAACAGAATAGATATGTAAAGCTTTAAATGTTAATTTTGATAAATGGTGTCATCTAGTTGACCACTTATCTTGTAATATTGACACAAAATCTCTGTTGTAATAATTATATCAGTTTTATTTAAATATTTTAATGCATTATCATAATGTTCTTTACATCCATATTTGCAACTATTAATAGTGAAACTGAAATTAATGTAGATATGTATTATTAAAAAAAGATGAGTGTATTATAAAGCGTGTTTATTTATCTGACACAATGCTTTATTTTTCCTCATCATTGTATTTTCAGCTTGTGTGCTGTAAGTAATCATTATGTGAGTAGAATGTTAATAAAGCATGTCTCTGAGGTCGGTAAGCAGATATTGCAATTTCATTCACTCATACTTAAAAATTTACTGATTATTGTACTAATGCTTGTAACTGACAGGGTCCAAAGTACTTTATCATCATATGTTACCAAAACGGGCTAAATGAAACAATAGGTAAGGGTGATCAAGTCAAAATAGTTAACCAAGTATATCATATAATGCACCTATAACAAACAATTTCAGTATATTTTTCTTGTTTATAATAAAAGTAAAAAAGAAAATTTGTATTCTGCATCAATAAATATGAGCAGTTAAAAAGAAATGATAAGCTTCAGCTGGGAAGTTCAGTTTTCTAAACAGTATAATATTTAATGGGGGAAGTTTTCTGCCAAAAATTATTAAAAAGTCCACAAGCCCTGCTTAATATTGATACCACCAAGGAGCAGATATTTTGGACCCTAATACAGGCATTTTATTAGTGTAATTATTATCATCTTTCATATTTTCATTGCATATAATGAACTTATTTTTCTTGCTTATCAGCATCCTATGCATGCTTATTTTCTCTACATATCTGTAACATTAATATGCTTTTTGTTCCCTTCCTTTCACAGAAAAGAGGGATGAGTGGATATTAAATCCAATCCCTCCTTTATGCACATTTGTCCATCCCACTTTTATTTCAAAACAATAACTCATGTACTCAAGCAGTTTCGATATCTAGCTAGAAGTGATGCAACCTTTTCATTTGATTGTGATCATTGTTTATTATTGTCACAAGAACTACGTTAATTATTACTGGATTTCATCAAAATTTGGTATTAGGTTTATTTATCCAGAATTGTCAGCCTCCCATTTTATGGCTTACAGAGCGTGGGATCCACACTTGGAGAGGAGTGAGGTGTGAGAACTTCAGCAATTTAAAGTCATGCATATAAAAGTTTACGCTGCACAGTATAAAATTTTTATTATTTAATTTTTAATGCTTAATGTACTTGTTCACATACATCCTTTTTCACTGTTTACACTTCAGGGTTCTTAGGCTTGACATGAATGGTTGTTAAACTAACTTTGATTGGTAGATTGGGTCCTGGAACAAGTATTGTGTCGTGTTCAGTCCTTGCATGAAGAACTTTTGCATATACTGTTTGACATACAGGTTCCCTAGAAAACCCCAAATGGCTGATTGCCAACATGATTCATCTTCACATGATGATTTTCTTTGTCAAATACTGGCTGATATTACAATGGTGATGATAAAGATTTTTGAAGTTGGGCATGCAAGCCCCCTCCCCCATTTTAGTGACATTAGAGGAGCTCCCAATTTAGATAAAATCTTGGCAGCATATCTGATTATGTATAGCAGTACATGCACATAATTACAAAGACAGATGTGATATCAAATAGTCCATGTATACTGAAATGCAAACAATTGCAACATTAATTTCCTTAAAGACATAAAGATTGCTTATTCTTCTGATACCTCTTTTTGAACATTAGGAACTTACAAAAAAGAAAACATTAGAAAAAGTTCAAAGGCTTTTGCCTTGTTAGCATATTTTGTTTCCATGGTCAAATTGAATTTTCAGGATTTTCAATATATACTTGCTACATTCAATGAATGAAATGAAATTTAAAAATTACTGGCAATCTACTTGCAAATTTGTTTGTCAGTACTAATTACTGCAATAATGAGATTTAAAAGGGCTTTTAATGATAATTTGGTTGGTAGTAGTGATTACTTCACCATGTAAAAGTTTTTAAAGACAGGGACAGTTTCTTGCTGTAATGTTTTCCACCATTATTATTCCCCATCTTCTAAATCATACTTTCTTCTCTTCAGCTATCGTCTGATACACTTTTTGCTCCAATTTTATTTTTATCAAAACTTAAATATAATAATAACATTAAACTCCTGTTGTTTCTATTCACATACACATCACATTCTCGAGATCTTGAAGGTCTAAAATAGGTTATAAAAGATGGCGTATAAGAACTACATGATTGTAATTGGTGGTTTTAACATTAAACTTAAAACAATTCACGATACCATTATGCATGGTTCACAGAAAGAAACATTGATCATATTCAGTGTGCATCTATCTGCAGAGTGAATTTTGCAGAGCTTTAGTAGTTTTAATATAAATTTAATTACAAAAGTGTTGAATTGCACACCAGTTTTATAGTTCAGGCACAAAGCAGGTAGATGTATTCTTTACCTCAAATCAACAGCTGGCCAAGAGCTGTAATGTAAACTGCATGAGAAAAAAAATAAACGTTTACTAAAAAATCATTAGAAGAACAAAATTTTCTCTGCAAGAAAGTCTTAAATCAAAGATCATAATACATGCTAATTTCAAATGAAACTTGTGAAATGAGTTGGATAATTTCTCTCGTCTGTGAGCCTTGAAGGGCAAAAGATTTAAATTATTTAACATGTTCATCAATATACTTTGAGTGCAAATGCAGGATTTTATTATATTTGGATCAAATTACAGATGTGTCGTGAAATTGTGTCCAAATATATTTTGATGCTTTATTCATTACACCCTACATTTGCATGTTATGATTATGCCATTTGTAATGTCATGAAGTCTAATTATATGTGTAAACATATAGCAAATGTTACATGCATAACAGGGGCCCCAAGTGGCAAAGTGGTCTAAAGTGCTCACCGTTCCAGATCACTGCCATCTCACCTGTCTACGTAGGTTTGAGTTTCAGGTTCGGCTTACATGGGTATGTGAGAACGCTTGCCAGTGGCTTCTTGTGGGTCGGTGGTGCTTCCCAGGGTTTTCCAGGGTTCTTTCTCCACCCGTTATACTGGCCGCCATGTATAGCCTATCTTGTGCTGAAAAATGGCGTTAAACCCTACAAGAACAACAAGAACAACAACATGCATTACAATGTAATGTGTGTGTGTGTGATACAGTTAAAAATACCATGGTGTTTGTCATTTTCTCACTTACATCTACTATAAAAATTGCTTATTTTTGTACCACTAGACAATATTCTTCGAGTACTATTGCTAATGGTGAAGGCAATACCTGATTTAGTATGTCATGCAATTTCATTTGACTTTATATATAATGGTGCAAAATTTTGCAGAGATAATTTCGCAGTACATTCTGTCGTGGTCATCGTGACACGTAAACATTAAAATTGATGTATAGGCTAGCATCACAACAAATTTGGTAGCTAGTGACGTTTAAGCTCTCTTATTTGTAAGCATGAGTGGATTTTAATTAGGACCTACTAGGTTAACGATTAGAGACAGATAGAGAGCAATGTTAACATAAGGTCAAGAAGTGGAAAATGACAAGAGCTAAGACAAACCAGAGCAAAAATTTAGGAAGTTTTGGGCCATCTGAAATAGGTGTGATAGAATGATATTTTCCGAATAGTTATTAATACAAGTAGTCTAGAGATAATTATTTTGACTTCGATGGGAGTGTTAATATTTTTTGACAGTTAGAGTAGTAATCCTGATTGACTATGCTGAATGAGGGTGTGTGTGGTCATAGGCGGAATTCAAGGTTTTAAGAAATTACCCTCGTGAAATTAGGCAGTCTAAGTTCTGAGGAAAGCCAGAATTTAACTCTGAGGAAAATTAATAAGTAATTTCTCTTGTTAAATAAGTTATTCAAGGAAGAGGGTCTGGAAATTGGAGAGATTCAGAACCAGAGAAGGACAGAGGGAATTATCTGATGAAAAGTGAGCAAGTGCTAGAGAAGGCACAAAGGTATTGTCTAAGTTGCATACAGCATGTTCATTGATGTAAATTTGTAATTATTTGTTGAATTTATTCATTTTAACTTCATACTTAAAATTTTTTTTTTTAGTTCAGAGAATAATTGTGCATTAATGGTCTGGAATGTTATTTGATTCCAGTGTTGTAAGAATGTCATACAACATTTAGTTGGTATAAATGAGTTCGGATTTAGTGGTTTTGTATGCAACAGAAATCATGAATTGTAGAAATTTCATGCATTTCTTCTAATATAAACTGTGAGAAGTAAATTATTTGTCTTAAATGATGTATCATATGTATGAATGGATCTTAATATGTCTATGTCAATGAATTACTAATTAGCAAAGTAAATTATTTTGGTCAAGCAGTGAAATCCATTAATTAACTTAGTAATTAAGCAGTTAATTCTTTTCAGCCAAGAGCAGATGGTGTTAGTATTAGGGGCGCATGTTAATCGACATCGTCAGCTAGTGACTTACAGCCTACAGGGGTGCAGTAATAGTTATCAAGAGGTCTAATTATGTCATGTTCCAGAGGAATCTGACCGTCAGCTCAAAAACAGATTAATTTATAGTACCGTAATAGGCTTGTGAATGTGAATTGTTTGCTAACTGATGATAGCTTAGTTCTTTTGAATTATGATAAATGATATCTGACATGAAAAGAGTGGGAATATTGTGTGATCCAGGAGAAACAAAATCACTGACTCGTGTTTAGGTCTGGTATTATATTTTTATTTGAAGGAAAAAATAGCTCCATACCTATACGGCACAATTAGAAAAGAGGACAGTCTGTAACCAAGAGGTTGATGACCCGAAATGGTTAGAGGAAGAGGGAGAGAAGTAAAGAAATACCGCAATGCCAACCTTTTACCAGCAGTGATTTGGGAAATAACCGGAAGCAACCAGGTGATGCCAACATGCTAGCAATTTGAGTTTGATCAGTCACTCGATTATATGATGAAATGTTTCTATCAGTATAATGGAACGGCTAATTGAATTTCACATAAATTTTGTAACTCTGTTTCTAAGAGAAAGTGAATCATTCAGATGTCATGTTCAATTTAATTTTGTTTATGTAACTGATTAAAACGTTTTATCTTACATATGGGGGCTGATGTTGTTCTATTCTATATCTCTGCTCAGATCTCTGTCATTCCATTCATTAATTTCATATTTTGTATTATTATTATTTACTCGGTCTGGGCAATAACACCGTGGTCGATCATCTCCTAGATTATGATAACCAAAAACAATAAGAAGTGTGGAGATGTCAAATCTCATCATCCCACCTTGTGACATTATGTCATATTGGCATGTAGCAGTAATTATGGTTAAGTTAATTTTAATAATGAAGTAAAACATCTCAGCCATGGGGAAATGCATAATATCCTAAATTAGATCCTATTAGTTAGCCATTCAGAACACAAGATTTTATCATGTGATTAACTAATTGTTCATATTTCTGCTGACACTGAGCATGGTTTAGCAGTTGGAAGACTTTTCTTAATATGGCCAATCAAATGGATGTAAAATCAAAGTAAGATCATAGAAAATAATCCTTTATCTCCATGAACAGTAATACAGCTAAGCAAAATATACTTGGCTGCACACTATACATTGCTTTTCCATATACTTTTGGGAAAAGGAGATCACTTGAAAAGCTTTGCAATTTTATGCTACCGGTAGGTCATTTTAAGTAATCATCTGCAAACAATGGTGATAATGAATCTTGCTCATACAGACTAGTAGTCATAGTTTTTAACCTGACCATAATTATGTAAATCCACAACCAGGCAGCAATACCAGTTGTCAGCAATCCAATGTTAGTTGCAATGTGCTAATGAGACTGTTATTGTGGCACTCAAATTAGCAGCGAACTATTGTTAGTTGTAGCGTGCTGCCCTGACTAATTTATTATGTGCAGTACAGCACGCACGTATTTTCGGAACCCCACACAATGCTGTGGAGGACTTAATCCCTCCACTTGCCGCTCAGCGGCCGAGTAATAAGATACTAACAAATCACCACAGGGCTTTGGCTGGCATGCCAGTGGCATCTCTATTGTGTAGCAGCTGATCAGTATTATTGATTGACATTTGAACAGCCAATCAGTGAAGATCACCCATGGAAAGATTGACTCGTCATGAGGGATTAACAATCAAGAACCATTTCACAGATCAGTGATCTTAATTTGATTATATATATGGACAATAGAAATTAATTTGAAAAGACTTGTGTATTTTGTACATTTAGAAAACTTACACGCTGACTTAATGAGAGGCCCACCTTGTTGAGCTTCTCTTGAACAGTGTAAATTTATCCTACTGTTTAAATATGAAAAGTAATACTCTGAGGTATGGAGAATTAAATTCCAGATAGCAGCAGCTTGTTTAAAAACACAAACAACAAAAAATATTTTTAAAAAAACTGAATTTACACTTAAATCTAAATCACGTGTTTAGTCTTTAAGCAGTAATGGCCCTGTTACGAGATTGACTATACATGTAGACAACTACCAACTTGTTTCAAGTTTGAATGCACATGTACTGTATGGGACTGGCCATTTAATTGTAAGGAACTAAATTATTATTTCTGACGTATTTTTTGTTTTATTTTATTCATCACACGATAAGTTGTTTCAAGTAAGGAAAGGAATGGCATAGTTTCCTTTTTATACCACAAATCAGAATAAGACAATAGTTTTCTAGCATTCCTCCCCTTCCCCCTTTAGAAACTTAAACGGTCTCTCCCTAATAAAGACTTGGCTTCAGTGGATGTTCAGCAGAAATCAAAGCAGTTACCATTGTAAACACTGTTTTAAAATGTTAGCACCAGAAGATGTGTATTTCAGCTTCGCAAAGGTGTGTTTCAATCAGACGAATGACTTCGTGCGTTGCACATAATACATGTAGCTCAAATTATGATCCAGTTAATAACAACGGAAGGTTCACTGATTGAAATTTGAAGAGTCAATGGATGATGACCATCCACGTAAAGACTGAAATGTCATGCGTGATTTACAATCAGATACTATTTCAAGAATCAAGTGATCTTGAAGTCCATAAAGAAATGTCTTGTCTATTCTGTACATTTAGAGAAGGTTGATTGACTTATTTTGCAATATGTTTATACCTTTACTTTATTCAAAGAAATCTGAATCAACTTACGAACCCTTAGGTTTAGACAATTAAATTCCAGTTGACAGTCACTTTTGTTTAAAATATTTTTTAAAAAATGAGCAAATTCTGAATTTACAAATTATGTAATGACCCAGTCACAAGGTTGAATATACACACTTGTTCAATTTTAACTACATGTGTAGCAGCAGGGGGCAGTGTGAACAGACCTATTGTTGGGGGGAAAGCATTCATTTTGAAAATCAAGCCTTCTACAAAATGGGGTGTGGAGGGGCTCATACCTGTATCAGAAATGCCGATCAGGGCCTTGTATCGACCCCATAATCAATCCTTGGTGATATCTTTTAGGTGAAGAAATTCCACAATGGTAATACGATCCCGCTTATTTGTTTTTAAAGGTCCGTTAATGGCATTGGGGCCTTAAAGAAAATATTGATTTCTTAATTACCAAAAGCCGATCCGGGCCATGTATGTAAGCCTGATTGTGTTTTGAAATCAACATGGGCCAACTATTTCACTGAAGCATGACAAGAATTAAGGCCCAGATGTAGTCGCATAGTGCAAAAAAAGAAAAAAATAATAATTTATTTAATTAATTAGCAAAAGGGGATGACCACAACTAGCTGAATGTTTCATATACTATTTCACCTGTAATTATTTATTGATATTTATTTATTGTTATAATTGTTAATTTGTAATCAGGTACACGCCCCAAGGTGAACCCATGGGTGCAAAACGAACACCCTCAGTGGGTTGGATGGGGCAGACAAGTTCACCTGGGTCAAGTTATATCCGTTACAATCACTCGTTGATTCCTATTTCAACATCTCAGCCGATTGCAGCTGTCCCCCCCCCCAATTATAATAATGTTTTTGTACAAATGCAGACAAATATTATCCGTAGCGTGGATTCGAACCCGAACGAAGTTTCACAAGGCGACTATGGAACGAATAGTGTCATCCGCCTTAACCTCTTTACTATCACATCACTGAAGAATATATTGTTTGGAATAAATATACAAAGGATACCAGCGGTGTTGTCCACAACAAATCCATACATTAACCATTTAGTCAGACAGATAGAGAATTTATAATTTTTCACAGTGTTTCAATATCCACACACTTATATAAGACTAAAGAGACAGACTGTGAATTTATAATTTCTCACAGTATTGTACTATTAGTGTAATACTAAACTGACAGACTGACAGAAAATGTATAATTCCTCACAGTGTTGTGCTATCAGTGTAAGACTAAACAGACAGGGAATTTATAATTTTTCACCGTGTTATACTATCAATATCCAAGGATTTAAAACACAAATCATACCTGTTGTGTCATGTGTACATGTCTGCTTAACAGGGCAAGTATAACTGGTAGTCAGTCAGTTTATACGTAGGCTTGTTAGTGCTGTATGTGGGGTGCAAAAAATACTATAATCATTTATAATATTATCTATGGGCCTGCAAGGCTGATAAAGCTTTAAATAAAAAAATTACAGCTGTGTTGTTATTGAAATAACTGAGGGATTTTAAAAGTGTTTTAAAACAAACTGCGTATGGACAGGTGTATGTTTCAATGTAGCCGTGTATACATAAAACACATTATTTTTAGCAGCGTAGTAAATCATTCAACTCAACATGTCACTGGGAATTTCCATGTTAGCAGAATGTGACGCATTTCCTCGTACAGGGTTCTAGTGCTGGTTAATAGGTTAAAAAATACGGTACGTTACAATACATACTGAAATCTTGTATATCTGCTGACCGGTGATTAAATAGTTGTTGTAATGATAATCATGAGTGATTCTGCACTTACTATGGAATCTCTTACGGCTAAATAAGCTCCACAACGACTAGAGGCAATTAAGAAATACCTTCCAGCACGTGATTCTGTCAAGCAGGAGTTAAAACAATATCAGGAAGCTCAAGTGGAATTTACAGAAGGTACAGAACAACTATTGAAACCAATTGTCGAACCAACCAAAACAATTGTTACAGCAATTGAGACAACAAAAACAGCTCTTGAAGCATTACCAGTGGATATTTCTGGTCATCTTCAACCCGCTCCACCGCCCCATCAACCGCTTCAACCACCACCACCAGTTCAACCACCTCAGCAACCTCTATTCAAAAGTTAAGACTAACACAATAGATAAATTTACTGAGGAAGGTATTGCCGCTAACAGGGATAAAGACTAAATATTTGATATTGCTGCGTTTGGATATGGTGGTAGAGATCAGTATGTAAAACCCAAATATATTAAAGCTTTAAAAGGTGCCATTTAGGTTAAAGATGTATATCACGTCACTACTAATACTAAGCAGATTAAATCTGAAGAAGATATTAATACCTTTGAAATCTTTAACCAGGCAGTAAAGGAACGTGCTGAAATTGTAAAACAGAAAAGGGAAGAAAAAGAGGAAGAAATGAATCCTAAACTTAAAGAAGCAGAAAAAAGAAGATTAGGCATAATAGTAGGTCTAAAACAATGAAAGAAAAAGAAAAAGCAGGGTCATAGTCACTCCAGCAGCACACTCTGGAACCACATCACTATCTATATCTGTAAATAGGTTGACGCAGTCACACTTTACTATTAAGCAACGGGTGGTGCGTGGTCAAAGATAAAGTAAAGATGGAAGTGATAGGACATTCAGAAGAGTAATGATAGGAAAGGCAGAAATAAGTAAAAGAGTGTCAGTGTACATTTTCGTCCCTTCATACTCAGACCAATCCGGCTACGGTAGCGGCGATGAGATAAGGAACCTCAACTGGCATAGCCCTGAGAATCACTAGGTCTTACTTGTAGCTGACTAGTTCATTAGAATGCGATTTTGGAAAGCTCCTGTTTGTGAGATACCAAGTCAGGAGTTTCTGCAATTATTGATGGTAATTTGTTCCAAGTACCTATTGTACATGGGAAGAAGTTGAACTTGAAACAATTTGTCGATGATGACTTTATTTGGAACTTTTTCCTGTGGTTTGCCCTAGTTTGGCTATATGTCAGGGTCAGGTATTTGTCTGCTGGTATGTCCACTAGGTTGTTCGCAATCTTGTACAACATGGTCAGCTGGGCATTGGTTCGCCTAGATTTGAGTGATTCCCACTGGAGATGGTTCAACATTGCACTGACACAGCTAGTGTTACGATATTTATTTGTGGTGAATCTATCAGCTCTCCTCTGAACCATCTCTATCTTAATTATAAGATATTTATTATGTGGGTTCCAAACAGTCGAGCAATACTCAAGACATGATCGAACCAGAGTGAAATATGCTGCACTTTTTACTTCTTCATTGTTGATTTGGAGGTTGCGGCGCAGGAAACCAAGGTTACTGTTCACTTTTTTCACTCTCTTGTCTATGTGCCTTTTCCAAGAGAGATCTCTGGACAATTCAACCCCAAGATATTTTGTTGTCTGTTCATTGGCTAACTTGTGCCCCTTAAGAGTATATTCGGACAAGATTGGTGATTTCTTCCTGTAAACCCTTAGGATGCTGCATTTTTCTGGGTGGAACGACATACCCCAAGGTCTTTCCCAGAGGGTCAGTTGGTTCAGGTCTTCTTCAAGGTTCTCACAGTCCTTGGAGGCATTTATTTCCCGGTAGACTATACAGTCGTCTGCAAAAAGTCTTGTATTGGATTTGACACTCGCAGGTAGATCATTGATGAAAACCAGGAAGAGGATGGGACCCAAAAGACTCCCTTGAGGTACCCCACTAACAACCGGTGCTGGGTCTGATGTTGCTCCATCTACTCTAACTCTCTGCGATCTGTCTGTCAGGAAATCTCTGATCCATTTCTGGGTATTACCCCTGATGCCATAGTGGTCCAACTTACTGAGGAGTCTTCATGGGGGACACGATCGAAAGCCTTACTGAAGTCAAGGATAGCAAGGTCACACTGCTTCCCTTTGTCTAAGGATTCGGCGAGCTCATCCACTAGGGTAATGAACTGTGTTTCACAGCTTCGTCTGGCATGGAAACCATACTGGCAGTCTGTTAGAATGTTGAAGTGATCTAGATGTTGCATCATGTTGCAGACTGAGATGTGTTCAAGCATTTTTCAGCAGATACATGTGAGGGAGACAGGTCTATAATTGCTGGCCTTGAATCTTTCTCCATTTTTGAAGATAGCTGCAATGTTTGCTGTTTTTCACACATCAGGGACATAACCTGTTAAGAGGCACTTCTGGTAAATATAACTCAAGTATGGTGCACACTCTTCTGCTAGATCTTTCAGGATCCTTGCTGGATTCGTGCCTGGTCATGTGGCCTTATGTGGGTTAATTTTCCGCAACAAGCTGTATACACCTTCTTCAGTAACTTGGTTGCCAGGCATTGGTGCGTAACGATCTCCATGTAGGCTTGGTAGATCACTCTTATCCTCTTGTGTGAAGACTGACTGGTATTGACGATTCAGTATGTTGGCCTTGTCGGATGCCTCTTAATGCAGTTTCCCGTGTTCCTTGAGTGGTGCCACACCAAAGTTGTCTCTACGTAAGGACTTAATGTAACGCTGGAATCACCATCAGATACCGTACTGATGGTAAACTGTTCAACCTCAGGAGGCTTCAAGAAAAACTAAAGCCACGACCGACATCGTCAGAGATTTACTATTTGATAATGACTGCGCCCTCAACGCTGGCTCTGAAGCTGACTTGCAACGCAGCTTTGACAAGTTATCTGATACTTGCACAAAGTTTGGCCTTACTATCAGCACAAATAAAACTGAAGTACTGTATCATCCAGCCCCAGGGAAACCGTATGTTGAGCCAAACATCACAATCAATGGCCACAAACTCAGCGCAGTGAGTAGGTTCACCTATATTGGCAGCACTCTGTACCAGAACGTCGTCATCGATGATGAAGTTAATGCCAGGATTGCAAAGGCCAGCGCAGCCTTCGGCAATGTGTGGAACGGAAGAAGCACTAGTCTACAGACAAAGCTGAAGGTATACAGAACGATAGTAATCCCAACGCTACTATACGCTTGCAACACCAGGAGAGTTTACCAGCGCCATACGTAGAAGCTAAACCACGTGCACACCACTTGCCTCAGAGGACTCTTCAACATGAAGTGGCAAGACTGGATCCCGGATGCTAGGGTCCTTGCCGAAGCAGGCCTGCCCAGTATCCACACCTTCATCATGGAGTTACAGCTGCGATGAGCAGACCACGTAGTCCACGTGTCAGACCGCCAGCGTCTGAGAAGATATTTTATATGGCGAGCTAGAACAAGGAAAACAGTCCAAAGGAGGCCAGAGGAAACGCTATAAGGACACCTTGAAGAAGTCATTGAAGGATTTTGGCATAAGCACTGACATGTGGGAGCCGACTGCTCAGGAAAAGGGCTTGTGGCGCTCCTCCATCGGAAAAGGTACTGCAGCTTGCGAGGCAAACAGGACAGCCGCAGCAGAGCAACGGAAAATATACCAGGAAAGCCCTAACCAACGATCCCACGATCTGCTTTGCTGCCATCTTTTGTCCACACTGCCATAGAACATTCAGGGCGCACATCGACCTCTTAAGCTACCTGCGCACCCACAGACCTATCGATCCCCCTCAAACATTGGATGACAAAAGTGGTCCTCGTCGTCTCAATTGACGAAGACCATATTTGTCTAGTCCTATGACAAAGGTAGTTCAGTCAACTCAATCTAAGCACGCTGCTTGTTCTGTAACTATTGCTACGTCAATATATTATACACGGATGCTAATATAAGCATGTTTCTCCATCAGTATTGTAACCAGAGACCTACACATCTGAGGATAGAAAGCCTGTGATTGTTAAAAATTTTCAGACATTATATAATAAGAGAAAGAATACATTTATAAAGTTTCCACTGGTAGAATTAAATTTGATGTATTAAGAGTGTATGATACATTATTAATTGAACCACAGAGATTAAAATTTTGAAGAACAAATATCTAAGTTGTGATCAAATCTTTCAAAGAGGTGTGTTCTGCATTGCTTGTAAAGAATATAAAAAAGTTAGCTTGAAAGAAATAAGAGAGAATGAAATAGTTAAGGAAAATGTAGAGAAATTAATATTTACCGACTAAACGGAATTACGAAGATAGAGAAATGAAAAGAAAGAAAGTAAAATAAAGAGAGCGAAATATTCGAGAATTTAACTAAGCAAGAGTCATAAACATTTTTTTTTACATTACATATTATGTGACATGCTTGATCAGTGAACAATGAGAAACACTGAAAATATCTACGAAAATTGTGTTATGTTTTATTTTGTGAGTGGCACCGTGTATAAGGTTGAACAGAAATATGGTATTTTTCAATTAGATCAAGATCAACTTGTAAAATGTACCTACTAAAGCTGTAAAGTGGAGGACGACAGGACCGGTTATCAATATTGTTTACTTGATTTGTATGTAAAGGATGCATTGTCATGCTTTTTAAGGCTGAAATAATCTCACTCCTCTCTCTGTTATATATATATATATATATATATATATATATATATATATATATATATATATATATATATATATATATATATATATATAACATTATCAAAAAGGAAGGATAAGGACTGGAATTTTATATCCATGTTTCTCAGGCGACCTATCTGACCTATCTCAAGACTGTGCAAATTTTGTCCGATATTTGCATTCCATCGTATGAGACTAAAGTACTGTAAAGATTTTTATATGCAAATAAATTACAAGGACCATTCGACTAAAAAACATTAAATCAAGTTGAAAGCAATATTTTACTCTGTTAGAGGTCCAAATTATTTGAATACTATCCAGTTGTATAGCAGTATATTATTTCATACCGACTCAAGCACCCACAAATCTTAAAGTAAGAGCAAACTAAACATTTTACAATGCTATTCATAGCTGACAGACGTCTACAAATCATCGACACTTTGCGATTCAAATAAAAAAGGTCATTTTTTAAAACGATACTGCGGACTCTTAATGTTTACTCGTCCTATAACAACCCCGTTTTAAGTGGTTTATTACTCTGTACAAGATTAAGTTGAAAGTAAGAGAAAGGAAATGTATAATTCATTTATGTAGTAGTTCTATAACTTCTCAAAAGCAGTTGCTATTAAAAGAAGAAAAAGATCAGTATTTGATACTGAAATGTCAATCGGATATTAAAACAAAAAATAAATGTTCAATTTTTTCACAATACAACTATTTTGCATTGAATGTTTCTACTGCCTACGCATCTACTTGCCTGCTAAATCTCTGTCGATTTGACCAATATATGGTTTTTGTTTTGTTTTTATTTTACTTTTCACTTTACTCATTTGATAATTACTGTAGGATTTTCAAAACATTCTTGAAGCCATTGCATTACAATTACTATCGACGGGTGACATCTGTCACCAGGACTATAGGCTTGATGGCGGTTGTATGTAAGTACAGAACAGTGGTAGGCAGAACAGCTAGCGAAAACCATACATCGATTACAATCCTTTACGTCACGAGGCATGACATATATATATATATATATATATATATATATATATATATATATATATATATATATATATATATATATATATATATATATATATATACATTATTAGTATTATTAGTAGTATTATTACAACTAATCATGAAAAAAATCTTCACAACAAAGTTTCACGAAAAAGCGCCACGAATATTCTTTACATAAATAGCTTCACAGATATATATTTTCATATTTTTTCCGAACCTCTATCTCTGAACTGCTGTTTGACAAGTCAAAACTTGTTGCTACGCGACACTTAATGCAGCTTGTTTGATATGTGAAACATTGCCCTCACGTAGCACATAATGCAGCCGGTATGGAATATCAACCGTTGCTGCTTTCCGATACCTAATAAAGTCTGTATGGATATTACAAACCTAAGTAATATAGAAAACCTAGGCCCTGGGCCACCTAATCTGCCTTATTCAGTTTAAATCGGGTAACAGATTCTCATCCACTCTAAACAGTTTCCAATGATCAATCCCCTTCTTATCGTCCAAATGTTTATTGAAAATTCATAGCCACTGGTCCTCAGAATAGTTGTTATGACATCAAAATAGACGATTACCTGCCCCACTGACCATCAAAAATAGCAGCTATTACTAAAATTAAAGTATATCTTGGGCAAACCAGACATGTTATAATACTACTAATTTTCTAATGTTAATTCCATTGTAAAATTCTAATCTCCGATACTATAGAATTGGTTAATTGCTACTTAATCTAATTCTAATTTTTCTCCTCATCATTATGTGGAGTCATATAAACATATACTTGTCTAGTGCCGCCATCATCAGGATCATGCCCACTTATTAGTGCAGATGGGAACACGCTGATCACTGACAAAGAGAATATTCTGGAAAGGTGGGGTGAACACTTCAACTGCGTCCTGAACAGTCCAACATCGATCAATGATGAAGCCACCGATTGTCAGCCCCAAGTGCCAGTCAATGAACCACTGAATGACCCGTCCTGATGGAGAACCCAGAAAGCAATAATCTGCTCTCTAGCGGCATGTCTCCTGGCTCAGACTGAATCTCAGCAGAGACATACAAGGAAGGCGATGCAGGGCTGAGTAAAAAGCTCCATCAGTTGTTTCAGCTCATGTTCTCCGCCATGCAGACTGATGCATCCGCCATGCATCACGAATCGCCATCCGAAGAAGCTACCGGAAGCGGCCTTGCAAATCGCGATGTTTAAACACATCGTGGTCGTCATATCTTTTGCAAACGATGTATCGTCATCCTCTGGCAGCCAGACTTTTTGTGTCCTGTATGAAATTATTGCCGTACTCACTGTCAACGATGTCAATATCCCCATATCAAGCATATATCTCACGTTCATTTTTGCACAACAGTCTATGAGATTTATCTAAGTATTTGGTTTATTAAAATGATGACCAAACCAAACAACAATAACCAGATGAATGTTTGCTGCCATAATACAGTCTCGGCAAATCCAGTTAGATCAATGGTATTTCCATGGAAATCCTGTGGCAGAGGACCGTTTATTGCAACTCTCATCATTTCTTGTGCTGGATGACCAAATCGTGAGAAATACGGCTCACGTTCACCCACTCCAAGAAAAATAACAGGGTACCAGTCCACCATATCAACTGAAATTACATCATATCCAAATTCAAGACACGAATGCGATACATCATCGAGAAATTCCCTTGGTGTTCGACGCCATGAATTGTTTTGCTGGGCGATACGAGCAACCACAGACGAGATTTTAAAACAATTATTCAGCAATTCATCTATTTCGATTTGTGAATCGACGATGGTGTATTTTAGCGATACCTGTTTCATCTCATCATGGAGAAATTCTTTGCGATAAAGTTTACCTCACGATAGAAACAACTGATCAAACCAATAGTTGGATCCCAATTCCGATTGTGGATCCGTCTGATGATCGACAACGGATCCAGGATCACTCTGAAAGAGCCAGACTGATACAGGATCGTGCTTACTAATGTTATCAATTTCCTCAAAAATATTACCGTGGTTAAATCTGGCAGTTTTCCTCGGTGGAAATTTTGTTACACTTGCCGCCATTTCTACAGGGGTGCCCCTTGTTTTATAGTTGCCAGAATTATGCATAACCTCGTCGGTTATTGTTTTTACTACCATCGGAAACTTTAATCGCTTTTCCAACGCGGCGACGTCTACTATTTTAGCTCCATTTGCTCTAAAACTGTCTGCCCATTCGTTTATTTTTTTTTCGATTCGTGATTGTTAATCCATTTCCTCGTCGGGCGTTCATAAAATGTTTTGTGACCCGCGGAGCCACGCAATTTAAAATGCCAGTTCACATCGGTTGAAGAGCATTAATATCCGGCTCGTTTAGTGGATACAGTGTGTAAACAACATCAGTTACAGAATGTGCTCGCACATAATACGGAGAGTCAATACCAGTCAGCGCTCCAGGTGCAGAATTTTTGTCTACCGTAACGACACGCTGTCCACGTGATTCTTTAACAGGGTCTAGTTTATCTCGGATAATCCATGTTGGGCCATCCCCACTGTCGTGTTCGATAATAAATTTAATTCTAAATAAATACTTTTTATCATCGACCAGACGATCAATAATCATCCGCACCCGCTGGTCATTCATTGTAACATCAATAAAAATAACACTGTTATCTATACGGAACGTTGACCAAACAAAAGCTGCACCATCGAGTCTAAATTCCTCCTTAGCTATTCTGATATATTTGTGTAATTGTGAATCAAATGGTGGGAGTTTTTTTTTTTTCTTCTTATCGTTAACATTTTTTTAAGTCAGGTGATTTGCTGAATAAAGGTTCCTGCCATAATTTCATTAGAGAACTCCAATAAATTGATAGATTGGGCTTTGCCAATGGTTTCTATCAACATAAATGAGAATAAATGTAAATAGCTCATTCGGAGCAAGTTTATCAGCGTTATCATAATAATATAAATTCGCTTCATTGGATAACATTTTTATTACAATGTAGTGACCTCGACAATTGAGTTCTAATTGTATTTCATGCCTATATGATTGTCTATGGTATACATATTTGACAGTTAAATAGTGAGTTGGAATATTTGACAGAAACGGATCATTGTGAATAGAAGTTAAATATTAATATAATATGAATTGACTAAGTTGCTATACCATCCATTATATCATTCTCACTATCCAAACGCCCTGTGTTGGCTTAAAATGTAAGAGAAGGAGATAAAATCTCACAAAATAGGCTATCTCTTACACTACCAAAAATACTATGTGTTAAAACGCTAGTATCTATTTATAGTCACCACTGGTAGGAAATTCCTTTTTGGAAAAACCTAGTATTATTTTTAGCTACAACTTGTGGTAAATTCCTAAGGAAAACCCCACTATCTATTTATAATCTCATCTTATAGGAAAGTCCTATGAACTAACCTAGTATCTATTTATAGCTACAACCTGTGGAAAACCCAAGTCTATATTTATAGTCTCAAACTTTCCAGCTTCAATGACGTCACTTTACTCAACACTAGGGGAATAATGGCAACAGCCGAACACGAACGATCTAAATGAAAATGATTCGCGTTCGTGTTCGGCTGTTGCCATTATTCCCCTAGTGTGATCATACTATCCACAGATACGAACGCAAATGATTCAAACTTTATATAGAAATGACACAGGTGGCATCACGTCACTGTTTTGTGTGTGTGTGTGTGTGTGTGTGTGTGTGTGTGTGTGTGTGTGTGTTTTCTCTTCCTTTGTTTGTGTGGATAGTATATATGGCAAGTTTTATGCATTCGCGTTTGTTTGTATGGATAGTAGATAATATGTGAAGTGACTGTAAGGGATGTTTTCGTTCACGTCCGTGCTTGAAGTATATAAAAGCATAGCGTTCGTCATTCGCGCCATTCAACGCTGAATATAAAAAATGGCTAGCAACATGGAGAGAATGATAAGATTGCAGGAGGTGGTAGACACACTAGGCATGGTGGAGGAGATGCTACTTAGAATGCTGCTTGGGGCTTATAGCAGATTGGCTATGGAAATCAACAATTTAAAGAGAGGAAAGGAGATATTAAATGAGATGATTAGAATTGAAAAGGACGAAAAGGAAGATTTAGAAGACAAAAGGAGGATGAGGGATGTGGAACGAAAAAATAGAAAAGGAAGAAGAAAATGAAAAAAGGAAGAAACAGGAAAAGGAGGAGGAGAAGGAAAAACAGGTGGAGGAAAAGAATGAGAAGAAGTAAAAAAAGGGTAGGACAGAAAACAAGAAGTTGGTGGAGGAATAGAAGAACTTAGAAGAAGACAAAGAAGAAAACCAAAGGCCCTTTTCAGGGCCACTTCCTATGCCTCGAAAAGATTTATTCTTTCTTGCCTAAAAAAATTTATTCGATTGTATAATTTATCTTTCAACTCACAAAAACATTATTCATTTATCTAATTTTTTTTTTAGTCAGTTGTATAATTTGGGTATAATATTATAATATCCACAAACACGGACGCGAATGATTCAAACTTTATATAGAAATGACACAGGTGGCATGACGTCACGTACATGCTATATACTATTCACAAACATGAACGCGAATGATTCCTACTTTATATAGAAATGACACAGGTGGCATGACGTCACGGTACTTGCTACATTGTTGCAAGTGTCCAGTACCGTTGCGTCACCCTACCTGTTCCATTCCTTTTGTCCCTATACAAAATTCCCATTGTCCGTATACAGTCCCAGGGTGTGCTAGTCGCTATACAAAATTCCCATTGTCCGTATACAGTCCCAGGGTGACATTTTGTCCGTATAAATCTTGTCCGTATACAGTCCCGGGGGGTCTGTAATGCTAATTCCCATTGTCCGTTGACTACCCCACTATACTACTGCTGATTCCCAGCGTGGTTCATCTTCAGCAAATGTAGAAAAGGCAGAATACCAAGCCCAATTAAACTACAGACAGTTTCGAAGTCCAATGCAATTATAAATTCTTTTCGCAAAACAATTTATCCCTATGGAATCAAGCGCTGCAAAACTATATATCCCTATCCGAGTTTAGACAAACTGAATAAATAAGGATGAACAAAAAATGAAATTAAGAAGTGGATATATTTATTGGATCAATATACCTCAGTCTGGTGGATAAAGTAAGTCCTCCTTTTGATCAAATGGATCACCCTTAAATGGCCTAAAATGTTCATTAAAAATCACTGACAATTAAGACGTAGTCTGTTTGAAAGCATTTTAGTTGCCATGTCATGGATGAGAACGGCATAAAAAAAATAAGATGCTAAGTATATGTCTGTAATATGCATACTGGAATACAATCAGTAAATCATGTACAAGCGCACCATCTAACACTCTCAGACCTCCTAAAAATGGAAAGACCATCAAATTCATGTGTATCGATAATATATCGTTTTGTATCTTGTGTATCGTGAATCGTATTGATACGAGGCACAGGTGTACCGTTTCACCCATATTGATATTTGAAAAATAGTAATTTAATTGCATCGTAAACTTGAAATTGATATTTCTTTCATTGACTATAACAAAAACAGGAGTCACTCTAAAGAAAATGGTGTTCTACTGGCCAACTTAGTTTGTCTCCAGTTATAAAAGAAAAGACCATCTCTTTTCTTTTAATTGCTTAGTGTTGCAACTATCTCTGACATTCTTCACTTATAACAATAGTTTCAAGATGGCTGTCACAGCAACCAAATTTGATGCAAGATCGACACTTTGTCATTTAAGACCAACAATGTATCATTAGAAGTCGTGTCGGGATACAGCAAGAAATGTATTACTTTCAGCCTATGATAAATAATGCTAGCCAATGTTTAGAACATAAACTAAAAGCAAAAATGTGCTTGCTTTGAGTGAATAATGGATGTATTTCACTAAAATACTTTCATCCACCCGATAAAACATGTATGTTATTCGCGCATTTCAAGAAAATTTCTTATTGAGGACACTTCAATATGTGGGATGGGAGAGGGATTAATTTCATCTACTAATAGGTCCAAAAACTAATATGACCACACCATTTTAGAAGGAGTTAAATAATTTATTATGGTTTGAAAATGATATTGCAGCTTCTGTATTCCGTCTGCATGGCTGCCTGTGACACTACTTCTCAAGGAGGAAAGTATTAGAATATTTTAGCTATGACGAGAAGTAAGCAAACTTCCCGCAAGTCCACTGGAATTAATTGGTAAAGACCCTTTCCTAACCACCTGCACACATAAGAATAAGTTCATTGTATACCCCAAAAAGTACGATGAACCCATTTTAAATATTTCAGAACTAGAAGTGAAAGGCCAAGTGGCAAATATATCAGAAACCCCTCCGATAGACCGAGAGTTTGAGGCCAAGGTAACAGATATCTACGAATCAGGCCTCCCCTTTGAAATTGAAAATGGAGAGATAGATAATAAATTAGAAAAAAGCTCAAAATCAAGGTTAGAAAGAGCCGGATGGCAACAGTGTGGGTTTATCAGACTGTTAAGACTGGTATATGAGTACTTACTCTAGTAAAAGAGGATGCAGCCAAGATCGCCGTTTTTCTGTGTGATGGAATTTCTCTTAAAAACCTGGTACAGGGGCTGCGAGAATGACTGGCTGTGCCCCAGGTCTAAGCAGACGGGGCATGGCCCTAAAGAATGCAAATCCCCCAGCCCAGAGTACTTACGCTAATCAAATATATAATAACCTCATCAATGTGGTAGAAAGAGTTGAGGGAGAAGTACAAATTGAAGGGGCGATGGGGCCTACAAACGCAGAAATAGACTAATTGATAGCACAGTGCATAAATAACCAAGTAAACAAACAACAAGATACGGAGAAAAGCACAGAGGGCAGTCAGGAAAGTTTTACACAGGCCCCACCAATAAATACCATAGAAACATCTACAGTCGAAGTAGCTAGCCCAACCATTCCTTGTGGTGGTCAGACTTATAATATCCAAGTTCCCAGCATAGATAGATCCGCAATCTCAGATGCGGCGGAGAAAGACTCCAGTTCCGGCAGAGAATTGGAGTGGGATGATTTTAAAAGGAAAAGCCCCCCCCCCCCAAAAAAAGAAAGGGCCAACAAAACCCGAGTTGTCACATTAGAACAAGGCGAAAAACACATATTAGCCAACAATAAATATTATTCATTGCAGAAACTGATGGTAGAGGAAGGGAGCTCTTCCTCAGAAGGAGAAGAAGGGTGGGAGACGTCCACAGCGGACATCCCAGAGGAAGAAGGGGTCATAGAGATAGGTATCAAACCCCTGACATCCACTCCCGCCCAAAAAGAGAATAAATAGAAAAATGTTGAACTCGGGAGAATCCATGCAAGTGGGTGACCCCAACCCCATCTCAGCGGGAGTCATAAAAAGAAAAAACCCCAAACAGTGATTCCCCATAAAAAAAATCGCCATTCTAAGTTATAAAAGAAAAAAAGGAAATTGGAGACTGGCGGAAAACAAACGCAAACGGGTTAAAGAGACGGACAGGAAGAAAATCTGACGGACTCAAGCGACGCTGAATTAATTCAAAAAATAGACTGGGAAAACACAGGCAACTTTTTGTAAATGGACATGGAATCAAGCGACAATAAGACAGAAAGATTAACAGAATCAGGAAAATTAGTGACGGATACAACGGAGAAAACAAACATGGAGACTGACGAATCAAACTAAACATCGCAACAAAATGCTCTGGCCGAAAGTGGCCAGAGTCAAATATAGCAATTTAATAACTAATGTGCTAACAATTGTAATTTGAATTAACAAAATAAGAATTGAAACAAAAATAAGCAAGACATAACCGGCAGATCAACTAAATTGGGAGTAAAAATGGAGGAACAAACTTCCAGATTACGATCATTAATATAAACGGGGTTAACAAAGAAAAATTGGGGAAATTAATAGAGGAAACTAAGGACTATGAAATAATAATGATACAAGAAACGTACAATAGTATAACAAAGGAAACAAAAGCAAAAATGGAGGAAAAAATGGATGCAATTTTAATCACTAGTGATAATTAAGAAGATATTAGGGGTAGGGTAGCAACAATAATTCGAAATAAAGGTATATCATGAGAACAACTACACGTAGGGGATTTTTTTTAAGTACGTTTAATCCATATAAAAATTAAAGACTGGCATTTCGTCAACGTTTACTTTCCTGCACAAAGAATTAAGAAAAGATTTTTTTTTTTTTTAATAGAAAACCTAAGCACATATTACAATTGAGAATTTTATAATGGGAGAGGATTTTAACTGGGTGGAAGACGATGTAGATAGGAAAACATATTTAACACCAAACGATAAATTACTTAGGGAGAATATAAAAAAATCTTTTTTTAAAAAAAACCACAAACTATTTGATGCATATAGAAGATTAAACATTTTAAGGAAAGAAATTACGTATGCATATGGTGTAGACCAAGCCAGTAGGCTTTGGGGTACATAAAAGATTTTAGACTAACGGAGTGTAAAATATCAGACCATAAAATGGTTAATAAAGAAATAACAATGGAGAAAAGGAAAACGTGGGGAGAGGCGGGGCAATGAAAATTGAATAATAAAATATTAGGGGAAAAGGAAAATGAAGGATTGAGGGGTTTTATAGAGAAAGGCAACCAAGATATTGAAAATGAATGGGATATCTTAAAACGGAAAATTAAAAAGAAAACTCTAAATTATTCTAAAATAAAGAGAGAGAAAATAAAAAATGAGAAACAAGAACTTAAAAGATTTTTAGACTTGACATAGATAGATGAGGAAAAACAAATAGCTCAGAAACTTTTAAAGAAATTTTAGAGGAAGCAAAATGATAGAGGGAAATAAGAGCGGGGAAATTTACAATA
>JAECUM010056484.1:0-26118 GCA_016617855.1 Megalonaias nervosa | reverse complement strand
AATATATAATTAAATTACGTGTGTGTTAGTTTTAAATTCTTTTTTATTTTAATTTTGTTTCATTACATTTTATTGTAATGATAATTTTCATTGGATTTGAATCTCTTTTCGGAAAATTCACTTGACCTAATTAGAACGTAACGGTTGCTTTATCACCATTTTTAGTTCACCTTGGTTGAGACGTTTGTAAACATTGAATGAAAAGGATTGGCCATTATCAAGGTCATGTTCTACTTGCGTGATAGATCTAGTTTGTAAACAACTTTTTTTTTAATTGAATCTTATAGTAAGATTCGATAAGTTCTTTCAAGGCGTACGTGTCTATCGGCTGTGCGCTTTTACTGTGTTGTTCCATCTGGGTGACCACGTGGGCCACCATTTGATCTAAAATTGGTAGTTTAATACTCATTGTCAGAGGTTTTCAGTCAGTCGTATTTTAAACCTTGAGGGCTCAAGAGGTTTTCATTGTTGTTGTCAGTTTGTTCTGAAGTTCGTCTATTTTTTTGTGGATTTAATAATTTAAATTATCTAGAAAACAACGCAAGTGCTTTTCTTTATAAAGATTCTGGGACAAAGACATTTAGTGGAAATTTATTCTGGAATTCTAAACAGAACATTATAAATTATGTTTCAACGAGGAACTGTTGCCATCAGTACAACGACCTCATCTGACGTGATCGCCTTCCATATTGGAACTTCATAGAGATTGGAACCTGGATTCAATTAGAACTGTTTAGTGATAGGACTTATATTTTTCAATCCCAGGATTAATTTTTGGATTATATTCACAAACCGTAAGTCCTATTTCATATTTTTTATCTTGTTTTCTAGGGAAATAAATTATTTTGTTAAAATTTACAAAGCTTTTTGACTTCACTCTTTTCTTTTGTTACCTTTGTACTAGCGTGCACGTAACAATATATATATATATATATATATATATATATATATATATATATATATATATATATATATATATATATATATATATATATATATATATATATATATATATATATATATATAACGTATTTCAGTTTCATGATTGTAGATTGTAAGGATGGTTTAGTAAGATAAAACCATAAATACTAGTTTTCTTTAGGCTCAATGGTTCGTACTTTACGATAAGGACATTTTTTTAAACATACTGCGTAGTTTCAAAACAATGAGAGGTACTTTTATTGACTTAAACATATTTATGTGGGTATAGTCGAAGGCCATGCAGATCTAGTTCATGACTGGCTGGGTGTTGAAATGCTTGACTATGTTGACAAGCTTATATTGTTGTAGAGTGGATATTTAACCCTCTTTTGGATTTTGAAACTGCTTCTAAGTTTTCTATATAAGAGATGATTTACTGAAACTGTGATTTCTGGCATTAACATCAATCTTACATGAGCAATATAGCTGTATCGTTTGAGATGTTTTATTTACTTTTTGTTTCAAGTATTCATTGAAATTACAAGTTGCTCAGATATTTGGATTTAATAGATATAATGGAATTACTGTGAGTTTATTTAAAGACAGTTTCGATTATATCATCGTGATACATTAAGACTATTGACACATCAAAACAACTGAGTGAACTTCAATTAGGATACAAATAGAACTCATTTGGGTTATTCGACAGAACACTAAGGACTCCTTAGTATTTAATTCATGGTACTGTAAGTTATTTTATTTGTTTTTAATTTGTATTTTGGGAAATATTATATTTTTAATTTTACAAATCCTCTTTGTTTTGCTCTTTCCATTACTTAAGTTAAGACTATAGAGTCGTTAGAAGAAATTTTGTGTGCTCATGCAAATGCCAACCGGTGAAAGAGAAATACGCATGCAATTTAAATTTAAAGAACTGGCAATGACAAGTAGAACACACTATTCCCATTTTCACACAAATTAATGTTTTGATGTTAACAGAAATATTAGGTTGGTGCTCCCATTAAAGAAAAGGAGGTACATACAGATTTTGCGAATATTTCTGAAAATTTGAAATGGCCAAGACAGCATTGGACGATGTGGTTAAGTAATATATATTGTAGGGTTATGAGATGGTGCTTGAGGCATTTCGCAAAAGGTTTAGGAATTATTGAAAAAAACTAACCAGACCTATTTCTGGTTTGAATGGAACAAAGAGCAACTATTTGATTGGTGGTGTAGAACCAAGAAAGATGATAAAGATTATGTTACTAACAGACATTTCATATTTATTGAAGAGTTCCAGAATTTCATCCAAAGTGAGAAAGGTTGAAACTATAGAAACTGCAGCTAGTACAGCTGATGACTATTCATTGACACATAAAGTTTCATTGTCAATAAATCTTCCTCTCAGAAGGTTTTTGCAAAGCAAAACTATTTCAGTCCCATGCAATTACTTCCCAATCTCAAACTAGAACAACTTTTAGAAATAAACTTTAATAAGACTGACCTGCAGCCATTATCTCTTCCTACGTGTACTTAATTTAAGAAAAAGGGCATCCTTTTCCTAATTGCTATAGGCTGAAAAACATGCAACAGAAATAAGACAGTGCTGCACCAGATGCTCTTATTTTTAACAGGTCAAGGTCACGGTTATACATATGATAAAGGCCTTGGTCATCTCTTGTTGCAGGCAGCCTTATTTCTCATGCGGGAGTGACTGAGTGGCAGTCAGGAGCAAAGGTCGAAGAAAACATTTACGTGAATTCCCTTTGGTCTAGAGAAAGTGATCCGTTAATGGTTACCTGGGTCATTCGTGGCCAAACCGGTAAAGTATGCCAAGACGCAACCGGAATAGCAGACGGCCATGCCAGGACACACAATCTTAGACACCTTGTACCAATCAGGGCTATTCCTATAAGTGACATGTTCAAACTCTACACATGCCCCATGGATATAATCCAGCATTGCCACAGGGTGGGCTTCCACATGTTTCCCTCTCGAGTATCAAGCGACTGTGAAGACTCGCTAGAGACTTTAGTCGCCAAATCGTCTTGGTTATCTGTGTAATTGCTGCAAACAATGATGATCTGTAGATGTTTCTGAAGCAGAGATCATCGGCCAGCACAAACTGCTCCACAGGTTTATGGTACAGTATGTTGTCATTTCCTTCTCAAAGAACCCAAACTGTAGTATATAATCCTCAGTGGATCCAGGTGTCGTGATTATTGTACTCAACGATGCGTCGATTACAGAGCGATAGCATTTGGAAAGTGTTTGGCCAGACGTGGCCGTTGTAGACGATGAGTTTTATTGCAGGTCGACTGCACGCTGAAGGAGTCTTTCCAGCTGGGCGACGTTGTTCAATATAACCAAGACGGTTAAATTTCTGCTTCACGGTATCCACTGTCTGCTATGCTGCCTCAAACGGAGAAGACTGACGTATGTACCTTGCTCCTCTAATCTCTAAATGGGTATTCAACCCTGATGGGTACGTGCCTTATCTTATTAATCAAGGAATACTCATGCCTAATAGGTATGTACCTTAGGAGTCGTATCGCTCATTGGATATTCATATCTCCATTAATTATCGTAAAACAAGCACAAACTTCCGTAAACTTATGTCGCACCAAATCAGCAGCACACAGACAGCAAAACCTGGCTTCGTACCGAAAAAGTTTTCTGCACAATTTCCAAAGTATTGGAAAAAATGCTTCCGCTTCTCTCTTGTTGACAATAAAATCTTTTTCGTAATCCCCACAGTATTACTTTTGGCAGTAAATAATACTAACAACCGTCAACCAATTGCAGCAATTTCATTCTTTCATTTTGAATAAGTATGTCCATGGCGAGAGATTTCTTCTAAACAAAAATTAAAGGTAGACCCGTTCTAGAGCATCTCGGGCTCGCGAGGCGGTTGATCAGCCCTTATGTCTCCATGGAGTCTGACCACGAGAGATATTCGTCTTTTTCAAACATGCCTTTTTTTCCTTTAGGAGGCACGGCGGGTCGTATTGAAATGGAATTTTGTTTGTTTTTGGTCTCCATTAAAGTACTAAATTTAAATAAAAATACTGTTAGTGTATACTCTGGAACTCTCTTTCTGAGCACATCTTCCACAAGAAGCTCCATTGCCTTCTAAAAGTAACATTTGGATGCCAGATTGATCCCGTTGTTTAATAAGTTTATAACGTGTGTAACATGTAACCTTTTCAAGAATAGTTTTGTTTGGAACATAGTCATGACCGTAAGATTTTAAAACAAGTCGTTAGTAAACGTTTGCTAATGTTCTGGCCAAAGTAATTATTTTAAGGTTTTAAAACACGATGAGATTTAGCAGGGTGGAATAAAACGTATATGTAAGTGGGCACAACTCAGTAAATATAAGTTAAGGGTATTTTACTTTATGAAGCAAAATCAAGAAAATGTACATCATATGGGCATGGATTCTTATAATCGGTGCTTCCTTGATAGAAGGCCGTTTACAACAATTAAATGAATTAAATACAAAACCTAATACAAATAACAATCCCCAAACCACCCAACCCCAAAGAAAACCAACACAAACAAACAAACAGACAAGCAGAAATACATAGAGGCAAATGCATCAACAACAACTAAACATAGGAAGGCCACCTTTTACCATTTACTTGTTTAACTTTTTACTGTGACAAAACCTTAACACAAGAACCTGTTTCAGGAAGAAAAAGTGTCTTAAATAAAACGGCATCTGTAAGTAACGCGGTCGTCCAAGGAATGTACCGAAGAGGCAGGTGATCATTAGTTTAGCCTCTGGTGGTATATAAGTATCATTTGTGATAACGACACTCTCAATATTAGTCGGAATTATTGAAAATTCAAACCATATTTTTCAATTATTGTTTGTACTCTTAAATAAAGTTCAGTAGCTACTTTCTACAAGAATAGTATTTGCTTGGTCGTGATTCAAATGAGTTGCATCCACTTGATAAACTATATCTACGATCTGGCCTATAATACATAGAACGTTTCGTAAAAGACTATCAGTGGTGCAAAACATATTGCCTAAAATCATAGGCATTTACAGAGATTGTTATGGTCACAAACTATAGTAGAGAAAAGAGCAGATCCAACAAGTTTTTTTTTTTAAACTTAACAAACAATTTAATTAAATCTAGGACTGAGGAACAAAGTCAAAACTAAGTTATTTTTTTTTTCTACGGCATAAAAGCATCGCAGAAGAATTGATTAGACACAGCAGTCGCATGCATGAAATATTTCATTTGATAAATGAATCTTGGTTTCACAGTACCACTCAAAAGGCAGATACTTACAGGTTTTTCTTATCTATTTGTTGTTAGCATGTAGTATTGGTATGAGGTTATTTGGAGATGTGGCATAGAAATTACAATGATAGTCCATATTAAACCAGAGATAAGAAGTTATCTTTTAAATTAGACCATACGCGTTTGAGTGAAGTCGAACTTGACGAACTCAAACATCCATACCTGAAATAATCGTCATCCTTCAAAACACCAAAGGTTCAAACAGATGTTTCGGCAGCAAAAAGCTTAAAGCATTTATAAAAACATTTTGTTTTTAAAATTGAAATTTTTGACTATTAATATTGTCCAAAAAAGTATCACGATTTAGGTGTCCACCATGAATATGAACTAGATTGATTCATAACTGATTCTTTGGTTTTAATACCCTTGCAAGCAGTATGATTACGAACGTATTACAAGTGTTAATAGAAATATTTCATTTATGCTTTAGTTTTGCTAAGCATCAACTATGCAGTTAACTTTAGATGCATCCACATTATATATGTATGTATGTATGTATGTATGTATGTATGTATGTATGTATGTATGTATGTATGTATGTATGTTTAAGCTATAATTGTATAATTGTCGGTAACCAAACATCAGTATCCTAAAAACACGTATACAAAAATGAATATATGTCTTTCGGGATAAACAAATACAGAAAAAACTAAGTTATAGAAACTCAAAAGCTGTGGGGGAAGCAGGCTGCGAATCCATATGTTAACGTACTATATGATTTTTATCTCTTCTTTATCGACATCTTGCTGGACTTTAAAGCTCTTTTTGTTTTTCAAATGCCATTGCCTGTTTGTCTGATTCAAATCTGCTAGTAAATCCAAACAGATGTTGTGCTAGAAAAAGAATGGAAAGAGAAAGAAATAGTAATAAAACAAAATAAAATAAATAAGTAAATGTTTATTAATTTGGAATCTTCGTCTCATAGAGCTGTACTACACATTATCAATCGTGTCTGTGTTAAACATGTATTCAGGAGGAAGTTTAGAAACGTCTTACATGTACAAGTCATAAACCTTGGCAGAATTTTAATATTATGGACATAATGAAGAATTGGTACAGAACAATTGAATTTTATTATACGTTATTCCATTAAGTGAATATGTCTTGATAAATCAAAATGTGTTTCAACAAATGTGTACAATTTGATAATCGAATTTTTAACATAGTTGGTACACATTTACTACATTGCTTCCAATTTTAGATATATCAACACAGCTATTTATCCTACGCATAATTCTCCGAATGCCAAATTAGAACTCGAACATGAGTACATTGCTGCTTCCAAGTTGTATAATTCTTGCCCCCAACCCCCAGGACAGGCGTAGGTTTAATGTCAACCTGTAGGAGTAAATAATCTCACCTATCTTATGAAAAGAATGTTGACAAATGCTGGCCTCCCAACTGACAGAAAGTATCAAACAACATCAGGCTTCCAAATCAAATAATTACAATATCTGGTCGCAGAAATATTGAATTTATAATTATGATACTCAGCAATACCTCTGGTCTAGACATAATACCGTTTCTGCATTGACTAATCTTTATTTCAGACGAATATGTAACAACTGGAATTCGATTTTTTTCTGCCGTATCTAATGCTGCATTGTGGTGAATGTTCATAGTGGAATCAACACACTTTTCCTTGGAAACGTTGTAAACCGTCTCAGCGAAATTTGTGTAGATGGTGAGTCACACAGGAATTTCCATCAGAGATCCAGTGTTGAAACATTTTGCCGTCTGCGTCCAATGTTTTGGAAGGATTGTTTCTATCTGATTTATAATTTGTAAAATAAAGTCAGCTTTTTAAAATAAATGAAATGCTGAAAATCATTTGTTGTTCTTTGTATCTAAACTCTTTCAGTTAAAATAAAAACCATGTGATACAGAGACTGAGATGGATAATGATTTAATATGAAAATGATGAAGCTCTCGCTGAATAATTACCAGCATTTCAGAGCCCTGGCTCGAAAAATCTGGAAATTATTCAAATCTTTTCATAAATTCAATATTAGATGCTTACCAATTTGAGATCCTATCTATATGGCTTTCATATCTTCTTTCAGACATAATTTAAATAACCCTGATTAGAGAACATGCAAAAATAAGGTACTTTCTTATAATGACAACGCATAAATTGGTATTAATTGGTACTGATTGATTATATTTAACTCCATCTGATATGATGTTTTATTATTAGTTACTTTTGTTTCGTGTCATTGATGTTTACTTAGGGTGAACTAGCATCGAGTTACAAAAAGGTTATGTTCTGATGTCATCCATATACACACCAGACAGATGACGAACTGTCCTTTCGCGAAAAGTCTTAAAACAATCTGGAAGTTGCTGATGCCTGTAGAGTTTGTAACGACTCAAAGAACTTCTGCTCAATAAAGACAGCATATCACGAAATAGATTCATAAAGATGGATTTGTGTAAGTGACAGGGTTTCCGGCACAACTATGTTTGATCGAGTGACTTCCGGAACAATGTTGCCTATTATTGTTCTTACAAGGCAAACAAAGCGTATACCCTATTATTTTATTATTCTGAGAAATTACAATTTTGCCTTTTATGCTGTTAATTAAATAATTGACTTTAAATTCAGGGTTTTAAACTAGAGCCGTTATACATAGCAAAGAACTGTGGAATGAAACAAAGGAAGACAATATTACATGCATATACATGCCCATTCTTGCAGGCAGTCTTTGCAAACACAATATGCAATATCCTCGCATACTTTTCAATACGAATGCTTGTGTTTGCCGGACAGGTATGCTTTGTGAAAGATGTAGGGGTGCCAGACAGGTATGTTTTGTGAATGATGTAGGGGTGCATGACTGGTATGATTGTTTAATGAGTTATTTTGTTTGTTCCTTAAGTATTGAAATGTCAAGCAAAACTTAGCATATAAAATTACATATAATCAATATGAATATCCTTGCAAGTACTGTATGGGATTGAGGAATAAATATTTTAAATATTTGTTCCTTTCTTCCAGGTTTGTTTTGTTCATGCTTCATGCAGCAATTAAGAAATCTTTGCAAAATGTATTACCTGGTTTTCTAAATTCAGAATATATGAGGAAATATATACGAGTTTCATGAAGAAAGTCTGGAATAAGCTTACGTTGTACACTTAGTAAATAAAAAAATGTACTACTTCTGATTTTAGAAAAGATGTTCTTTTCAGTAATACCACCATATCAGATTGATTAAGCTAGATTACCAATATTAAGAAATGATGTTCTTTTTGATAATACCACCACGTTAGATTGATTTACCAAGATTACCAATATTCAGGAAAATATTTAAGTAAAAATTATTTTCAGTGTCAATTTTATTGCTCTATTTTCAGGATATGTCATCCCCATTTTTACCAAAACGACGACGTTCTGCATTGACTGTCCGGTGTAAACCTGAGAATGAAATATTTTCCAAAACATGGTTTCATTTCTGTTTTAAAAAAATGATCAACAATTCAATGCCAGTGAGCGAGTGTTCTAATAATAAAAGTTTATAGCCTCCATAGCCTCCAAAAGCCTCCCACTCCCAAAAAAAAAAATAAAACTTGAAGAAAAGATAGAACCCTGCATGCACTGTGATAGATGTAAATTAAGACAAAAGATACATACTTTCAGCGAGCTGATATGATAACAATAATACGAAGTGTAAAAACTGTTAATGAACACAATATATTTTTATTTAAGATTGACTGGTACAAAGCAAAACATAGACATTCATGAATTGCCTAACTGGCGATCAAGCACAGTATGGGAATTTTTTATCACGCATTTTCTCCTTCTTATCGTCAAGGCAGATGATATAGTCTAAATTTCAAGAGTTGTTTGAAGTCCCAAGGAAAATCTCTATAATAAACACCAGTAATCTTTAAACAAATCTAACCTTTCTTCTCTAACAGAGGTCATCAAATCCATATTAGTCACTTTATTATGACTTTAAAGAGCACCATACACTTTGTGGCTGCAAAGCTATTCAAAGAGAGGGGAGAAATTATATAACTTTGTCTAAAACTACACTCTTCGCATTGTAATTGTAAGTGTACATCCTGCCACGCAATGTCACCTCCTTAGATCTAACCTCTTTTAGTTGACTTCAAATGGGAAGTTGGTGTCAATCTATGTGGTACTGACCACTTTTCAATATCTTGAAGACTGATACAACAGTATATCAAGGGATGGGACAAATGCAATAATTTAAATAAACGCCGTGTATACCGAGCTAAGCTCGACGTACTATCATACAGAGCAAGAGAAAAACGGAGATTATATGACAAAGTTAAGCTATCTCTCCTCTATCAAATCACTATAACTATTCTACGAAGACTATTTTAAGCGAACAAAACAAAACAATCACCCATGCCTATCAAACATCTAAATAAATTTGTTACATTCGTCATTATCCTACTTGTAATTCCAAACACTTTTACAGAAAAGTCTGGAAAGGGATTCATCAGAGAACTACTATGAAAACTTCCACCTGTAAAACACATGAAATAAAAGTCCCCTTTTATTGTTAATTTTGTCAACGTCAAAGATTACAATAAACATTTCACTCTGAGCCATGACATTTCAGCAGGTCAAGACGACTGAAATTCTGGAACACGTACCTGATACAGTTTCCTTAAGTGAGCCATGACACTGAAAGCAGGTTTAGACCATATTCCCTATCAACTTCTGAGACATTTTCTGATACAGCTCTGTTGATGGAGCCTTACAACAAACTACTATCAAACTTTTGATATGGATTCAGACGTCGGAGAAACACCATGAACCATCTACTTAGATTTACAATATGTATCAGAGAAGTTTATAACAAAAGAACATAACGTAGCCACCTAATTGACTTGGGTAATGTTTATGGCACTATCTAGAAGTACGGAATAATGAATGACTTATCCATTATATGCGCAAGGGGCCGTCTACCCATCTTCATATCGAATGTTTTGACAGGTATTCGAGATTTAAGATAGGCAATATCCTTTCTGAAAGGTGGCATTAGGATATGGGTGTACCTCATGCCGACATATGTTCAGGTACCCTTTTCCACATCAAAATTACAATATAATCAAATACCTTAATCCAAGAACTGGTGTCTCATTATACAAACACAAACACAAAACAAATACACACAAATATGGCAAGAGAGTAAATCTTTTCGAGGCAATGGAGTGGCCCTGAAAAGGGCCTGTGGCTTTTTTTGTTAACACCATTCAGTTAACACAGAGTGCATCGCACGGATCTTCTTTTCTTCCTCAAACTTCGTCTGACCTCTGGGCCGTAGATTAAGACTCTCTTCAGGCAGCCAGCAAAGGAGTTAGTGTTTATAGTGACATTACTTCACATTCACACAAAACAAACACTCATAAGTGTAGGGACAAGGGATTGTTAAGGGAAAAAAGACACACATACACATATACTCACACTCCAAACGTTATGTATTAGCTTAGAATGTAAACGAATAAGATGAAATTTACAAAAAGGCTGTCCCTTACAACACAAAAATATTATCCAGCACACCACTATGCTATCCAACATATCATAATCACTATCCAAAATCCTTTGTGTTCGCTTAGAATGTAAGCGAAGGAGATGAAATCTCACAAAATATCTATCACGTACACCACAAAAAAGTATTATCCATTACACCCACTATACCATCCATTATATCATACTCAGTATCCAAAATGCCTTGTGTTAGCTTAAAATGTAAGAGAAGGAGATGAAATCTCACAAAATAGACTATCTCTTACACTACCAAAAATACTATGTGGGAAAACGCTAGTATCTACTTATAGTCACCACTGGTAGGAAATTCCTTTGGAAAACCTGGTATTTATTTTTAGCTACAACTTGTGGGAAATTCCTATGGGAAAACCCACTATCTATTTATAATCTCGTCTTGTAGGAAAGTCCTATGAACTAACCTAGTATCTATTTATAGCTACAACCTGTGGAAAAACATAAGTCTATATTTATAGTCTCAAAATTTCCAGCTTCAATGACGTCACTGTACTGGACACTAGGGGGATAATGGCAGCAGTATTGCAAGTGGCTGACCTGAATACACGCTACCGTAGGTAGGTATGTGTGTGTGTGTGTGAGAGAGAGAGAGAGAGAGAGAGAGAGAGAGAGAGAGAGAGAGAGAGAGAGAGAAAGAGAGAGACTATGTTATTCCTAATTTTAAAAAATATCACCACACTTACTTTTGTTTTTATGGTATTATACCATAAAAACAAACGTAAATGTCGTGAGAGAGAGAGAGAGAGAGAGAGAGAGAGAGAGAGAGAGAGAGACTGTCATTCCTACTTTAAAAAATATCACGAAACTTACGTTTGTACCATAAAAACAAACGTAAGTGTCGTGATATTTTTTAAAAGCAGGAATAACATAGTCTCTCTCTCTCTCCCTCTCTCTCTCTCTCTCTCTCTCTCTCTCTCTCTCTCTCCGTCGTAATAAGTTTGATTGAAATCCTAATGGTATCTGTTCCTGTTGTAGGAAACCTCACCAAAAATGTTATCAGTAGTTACCATAATTATGTGAACTGTTCCGTTTGTCGAGTAACTTTTTCCAAAAACTTACACCCTAAAATTTGTAGAGCGATTTCTTTCCATAAGTAAATCGTTGAATGCTATAAAATCTTGAATTTACTTGATCTTGTACACATCATGTATCCTATCTGACACTGTCATATGTCACGGGAAGGAATTCTAACATTAGATTTATCGTTTTTTTGAGAAAGAAAACAAACACACAACGTTTTCAACAATAACGCGAGTTTCACTGCACTCTGTGACCCTGCCTATAGTAAACTCTCATTCTCAAACCAAAACATGCTTTCAGAAAATGTAACAATGTTTGTTCTATTTGCAGTAGAACCAGACTTTGTTTTGGTGATGTCCGTAGTTTTGTTGGACACTTTGCCACATTGTTTGTAGCGTGTGCTGCCAAACATGACATCTCCTAAATTCGGATAGCCAACAAATGTTATGATAGAATGAAAACAATTGTCTATGAACATTTCTCACATAGAATGTATCGTTGTCTTTATTATCATTTTCCTGTAATACCTTTACAAAATAACAGAACCCAAAAATGGTGTCCTACATTTCCGTCTTTTTCCATTCTTCCTTTCTCTCTGCAATGTAACGTTAAGTCTGTCTGTCCATCTCTCAAATCACTAGTCCCCGTTCTAATGTCGCCCAATGCAGTAACACGTGTGTATGCGTGCGTGTGTGTGTGTGCGTGGGTGTGTGTTAGCTTTTGTTGGTACCATAATTTCATATGAACATTACACACAAAGACATAGTAACTATGTAGATGTATGTCATCGTTCTCAATTTTCTTCTGCAAGTCACTCTTGGGCTACTAGGTTGTAAAACATAATCTTTATTTCTTTTTTCACTGGTCTTGTTGCTTCTGTCATCTTATCAGATTTACCACCGTTTTTTCTCTCTCAACATCTCAGTCTCTCTCTGTGGTGGATGTAGATGGTGTTGAATATGAGGTAATCATATAATCTTCAAGATCGCTAGCACAAACTTCTACTAACACATTTGGAACGTATTGTGACACGGATCGCTATTGTTGCTTGGTGTCTGCTTTCTCCTTGAAAAGGTGTCATCGTTTCATCTTGATTATAAACTTGACTAATTTGACTAAGTTTTACACACTACTTGAACTATTTACATTTCAGAGTGTAGATGTAAGCCTTCGTTTTCACTTTTCTGTAAGTGCGTTTTTGCGTCTCTCAGTTGTGAAAACAAATTTAGTGGGACGAACAAATTTCTTTGGGGCTGAAAATCAGGACTCTCATGGTTTTGTGACAGAAATGAAGGACATTGATGCAGGCTCACTCATGTCGTCTTCGGAATCACTGACAGATTTGAACTACAGCTCGACTCCTGTGTGGGGTGATGGATGATATAGATGGCGTGATGAATATTAATTTTTGTAATGTAAGGAATAGTATAATTTGTGAGATTTTATCTCCCTCTCTTACATTTTAAGCTAAGGGCGTTTGGATTGAGAGTCTAATATAATGGATGGTATACTAGATATAATGGATAGTATTTTTGTTTTGTAAGGGTTAGTCTATTTTGTGAAATTTCATCTTATTCGTTTGCATTCTAAGCTAACACATGACGTTTGGTGTGTGTGTGTGTGTGTGTGTGTGTGTGTGTGTGTGTGTGTGTGTGTTGGTCTTTGTTTCTCCCTATGAAACTCCCTTTGTCCCTATCAAATTCATTTCACCTACCTATCTACCTACAGTAGCGCGTATTCAGGTCAGCCACTTTGTAGTAAACATTGGCCATGAAATACCAAAATAGGGACACAGAAATAGGGACATAACATAAGCATACTTAGCGACACTTTAGAGACACTAAAGAGACAAAAATAGACATACAAATCGAATGGATATAAAATGTGACTAACTAATCTAATTTATAAATAACCCATCTATAAATAACTAAGAGATCTCATGCTCGGTTCAGCTAAATCTCGGATCTCTTCGTCTTACTTACTTACCTACACCTTAGCTACTCTAGAAAAAGGCATAGAAAAGGGACATTGTAGAGACACATTTAGGGATATTGTAGTTGTAGTGACATTAAAGCTACGCAAAATTTTTAATCCGCATAGCTATAATGTACCTAATCGTATGTCCCTAAATACACAAATATTCTAAAGCATAACGGATCACATAGACTAGCTCAGCTGACTACTAAGATCTATAAATAATTGTTAAACTCCTGTTGGACAAGTAAGGTTAATTGTAAACAAATCTGACCGTATGGTTTTGGGGTTTGCTTTTGACCTAGTCCAACAGGATGGTCCCTTTGAACAACCAGGAATTTGGACTCAGAAGAGGAATACTGAAGGTTTGCCAAAGCAGGGAAGATGGAGAAACCGAGAAGATGGTATGCTCCTCCATGCAGAGGGAAACCAGGAAGGACGGCCTGAGGAAGCAAGGACATGTAACAATCGTTAACAATTTGTTAAAGTTAAAAAAGAAAATTTGATATGAATGAAGAAAATAAGTATAAAAGGAACTGAATTGGACATGAACTGAAAAAGGATTTGTGGAAAAGAAAAAGAAATGAATAATGAATGAAACGTTAATGGACATGAATTGAAAATGGATTTGTGGAAAACAAAAATGAATAATGAAAGAAACGTTAATGGACATGTTTTTGAAAATGGATTTGAGGAAAAACAAGAATTGGATAATGAATGAAACGATAATGGACATGTTTTGAAAACGAAATATGAAGAAGACGATGGAACTATTTATAACTTGTTGAACTTGCAGACAGAAACACTTGAAGATATATATAAGTGAAAAATTAAAGAATGATTGTGAATGGACGATAAACGTACTGAACTAGACCATCTTGACTGCTTGCTATCTTTGACTTTCCTTGCTGCAGCTTTAAATTACGATAAGCATAGATACTCAGAATTTGGAATTTATAACTATAGGAACTTAAAGAGTATATAGTCATAAACACCTATAAATAGATGCAGGATAGATTTTAGAAATTATTAAATGTAAACTGTATGATAAAAATAATATAGATTTAGAATCTAGCTTAGTGAATTTGAAGAAATTGTGCAGCACGTGCACGCGGCACTCACTATTGAGAGCGCAGGTTGTGCACGTGCTCCAGGAGTCTAATGGAGTTGAACTTAGTTAAGCAGCTTATGCTATAGCACTTAGAGAGACAAAAACTAAAATTTCTACTTCTCAGATAAAAAAATAAAAATAATATGGTAGTGCTAATAATGTAAAAAGAACTTTTAAAAAAATCAATTTGGTAAATGGAAATGGCGTACGTACCCTACCTTGAAAAATTATAAAATCAAAATTTATTTAAAAGAAATACATAATGCACATGCACTTGGAAAAAAAAACAGAAACACATAAAAACCCTTTATCTTTAGAACTAGGGGGTCCCTCAGATGATGTAATTCTGAGGGGGACCACGCCAATAACTATAAATAATTTATGTATAATTAACTACGAGATCTCCTGTTCAGTTTAGCTGAAGCTCAGAGCATCTCGAACACATCTCATCGTCTTACTTGTGTATGTGTGTGTGTGTGTGTGTGTATTTTTGGTTGTGTTTGTGTGCGTTCGCGTACGTGTGTGTATTTTTGTGTTTGTGTGCGTGCGCGTACGTTGTTTGTGTTTGTGTGCGTGCGCGTACGTTTGTTTGTGTGTGTTTCTGTGTACGTGTGTGCGCGAACGTTTGTGTGTGTATATGTGTGTTTGATTTTGTGTGCGTGCGGTTATATTTGTTTGTTTGTGTGCATTAGTCTTTGTTTGTCCCTATAAGACTCCTTTATCCCTATCAAATTCATTTCACTTACCTACCTACAGTAGTGCGTATTCAGGTCAGCCACTTGCAACACTGATGCCATTATTCCCCTAATGTCCAGTACAGTGACGTCATTGAAGCTGGAAATTTTGAGGCTATAAATATAGACTTATGTTTTTCCACAGACTGTAGCTATAAATAGATTCTAGATTAATTTATAGGACTTTCCTAAAAACGAGATTATAAATAGATAGTGGGTTTTTCCATTGGAATTTCCCACAAGTTGTAGCTTAAAATAAATGCAAGGTTTTTCTAAAAGGAAATTTCCTGCCAGTGGTGACTATAAATAGATACTAGCGTTTTCCCACATAGTAATTTTGGCAGTGTAAGAGATAGTTTATTTTGTGAGATTTCATCTCCTTCTCTTACATTTTAAGCGAGTACAGGGCGTTTGGATAGTGAGTATGATATAATGGATGGTATAGTGGGTGTGATGGATAGTATTTTTGTGGTGTAAGGGATAGATATTTTTTGGGATTTCATCTTCTTCGTTTACATTCTAAGCTAACACATACTGTATGGAGAGTGTGTGTATAAGTGTATGTGAGTCTTTTTTCCCTTAACAAACCCTTGTCCCTACACTTATGAGTGTTTGTTTTGTGTAAATGTGAAGTAGTGTCACTATAAACACTAACTCCTTTGCTGGCTGCCTGAAGGGAGTCTTAATCTACGGCCCAGAGGTCAGACGAAGTTTGAGGAAGCGAAGAAGATCCGTGCGATGCCCTCTGTGTTAATTGAATGGTGTTGACAAAAAGAAAAAAAAAAAAAAAAACAAAGGCCCTTTTCAGGGCCACTCCATTGCCTCGAAAAGATTTACTCTCTTGCCATATTTGTGTGTATTTGTTTTGTGTTTGTTTTATGTTTGTGTCTTTGTTTCTTTGTCTATATCTATGTCTATCAAGTCCCGCCCCGCCAGGCGTTATATCAAGTTATATGTCCCTTCCCGTCAAGTGTTATAGCTTTTTGTCGTCCCACTGTCACTGTTTGGCTCGACTGAGGTCAGCTACTTGCAACATTGTTGCCAATGTCCAGTACCGTGACGTCACCTCACCTGTTCCATTCCTATTGTCCTATACAAACCCAACCTATATTAAATTCCCATTGTCCCTGGACTGCCCCAGGGGTTTTGCCTATGCTAAATTCCTATTATCCCTAGACAGCCCCAGGCCCTTTTGACTGGGATTTCCATTGTCCCTTGACAGCCCACCATACTACTGAACTTTTATTCTTATGATTTGTCATGAGAACTCTGTTAAGCAACGTTTTCATAATCTGCCACCTGAGGAAATATTGAACTTTCTAAATAAATGCGGTTTATGAAAAATGTCCGGCCAAACGTTTACGTTCTAAGTATTTTATCTTTTTGACCTTTATTTGTTTTGTATATCTTTACCATTGAATTCTCACATCTTTATATTTTATATATCATCCTTTAGGACTACACGTTAACTTTCATTTGAAAGGGTTTATGTTCCTGAAGACTTGAATAATTTTTAACTTTACCATTTTACTAACATTTACTCTGTACTGTCAGAATTGTACCGACATGCCTTTTGAAATGAGCATTGTCGACACAAAGGCATATTTTCTTGACACACGCTTTTTTACTCCTAATTTGAGCGAGTTATGTACAAAACATTTGCCCAGATGCTCAGTGTGGAATTTGCACTCGAGCGATAACTCACTCCATAAAATAAACAATTGCATAATATACGCGCTTCTGCACGAACGTAAGCACGCATAATATCCTCTGGGTTCGAGTCTAGGATTCGGCTAATGTGGATATGTGAGAAAGCTTGCCAGTAGCTTCTCGTGGGTCGGTGGTTCTTTCCGGGGATTTCCCGGTTTTTTCCTCCACCATTAATACTGGCCGCCATGTATAGCCTATCGTGTGCTGAAAAATGGCGTTAAGCCCCACAACAACAACAACAACAACAACAACATAATATCCTCTAATTCTTCTACACCTTTAAAGCTAAATGCATGAAATTAGTGCTATGAATATAAATTGTGCCGACAATGTTTGGAAATTTGGTTTAGGGTAGGGTTAAGTAGCATGAGTAATTTTACGTTAAGTTTAAATAACTCACAAGCTGTTTGTCTCACGTGTCTTTGAATAGAATATGTTCGATGAAAAACCCAAATGTTAATATATGTCAGAATGAGTAGTATGGGTCATGTTCCAGTCTCATTCCCAACAACAGTTTGGTTTGCGATAAATAAAAAAAATTAAAATATCTCAGTCTGCAATTTGCAAAATAATTATATTCCTTCAGAAATGAAGCAGTTACGTTTATTTAAAGAAAAGGTTACGCTAGCAATTATAACGTTTCAAAAGGTTACCTTAAGTCTTCTGATTCAGAATTATATATTCTTATGACATAATCAACAAGCAGAATAAAAACACTGTTACTCGTACCTTTTACCAGTTTATTTTATCTTGCGTAAATGTTATGTTGCATAAACATTTACGATCACACAAGTAAGTATTTGTTTCGCTAAGATGAGTGATATCAATATTTTTTTAAAATTTTGTTTTCATCTTTGTTCTGAGAAAATGATTATAAATAGATGTTTTCAGATTCAGAGGTGACTATTATATAGAATAAATCAAATTACATACTGTAAAAATTCATATTTTCTTATCCGAATTTTTTGTACCTGGTGAATTATTTATTTTCTTGTTTAATTTATTTGTTTATTTTTATATCAGTAATCTACCAACTTGCGAATTCTCCGTTAGTGAAAATGCAGGCTATGAAACATACACTGTTACACCTTGTGCGTTTCTCTGAGAGGCTAATCCAGCTTGACGGAAATCTTGCCCAGGACGCTTTCTGCTTGGCTCGTCGTTTAACTGATTTAGATGGCTGCTGCCTTGGTGGCGGTATGGGTGACTGCCTTGGAGTCGGTATATGCTTTTTGACTCCTGAGTCGCACAGTTGGACGTCCGGTAGCTGCTGGGATTGGCTGCCTTGCTCGGTCGGCCAGTTCTGTATCCAGCGTATTACTGTGTTCGCTGTCGGTGAGCTGCCCTTCCCTTAGCATGGCGTTCCTTTTCTCTATGCTTAACATGGCTGTTGTGGACAATGGTATCTTATTGTGCAATATCGATCTCAAAATGCAAAATCGCTGTTGGTGGATGTTGTCTGAGGGCAGACGTATATGTGCAGCTATGTATTTTATTGTACATTGCCTTTCTCTACCGCTCCGATGGCCTAGTGGTTAGAGCGTCCGCCTCGGATGCGGGAGGTAGTGGGTTCGATCCCAGGCCGAGTCATACCAAAGACTAAAAAAAAAGGTACTAACAGCTACCTCGCATGGCGCTCAGCATTAAGAGGTTAGTGTTAGGACTGGTCGGTCTGGTGTCAGGATAATGTGACTGGGTGGGACATCATGCTACATGTCTGCGGCATGATGCCCCAGTGCTAGACATCACTATAAATTGTCACACTGCAGACATAGTAGCGATATGACTGAAAAATTGTTAAAGCCAAGGTAAAAAATCCAAATCACACACACACACACACACACACACACACACACACGCCTTTCTCTAAATAATGGATTGATGAAGCCAGGTGGAGATATGCTCTTGCTCCGGCGCGGTTCTAATACGGCCGTAGATTGCCTTGCACACGTGGGATGGGCCTTGGCCATAAGGTCGCTAAGCACCTTTCTGTACTGTCGGCGGGGTTTTAGTACTGTGAGCCTCACCTTGTCGGCCTGGTGACTCTTGTATAACTGATGAACGGCAGCAGGTCAGGAGTCGGATTCCATCTCTGCATCTCATGAACAATAAGCAGTAAAGTATTTCTTCCCGTATGGAGGTTGTATGGTCTAATGATATCGAGATGCATAAGTGAGTTCCTTTTGACCCATGGTTAATGACAGTATTCAATGGACATATCGCGTCTCAGATTGGTGTGTTCTTGATAGTTGCCCACATGCTGCTATGCTACCATGACTGCCAGCCCAGTCTCGACCCACCCTCTAGAAACCCCCGGGGTATAACAAAAACGTTGCTGCCTTGTGACTTCGTACAAAATAATGCAATTTGAAATCATATAAGCACTTTTCTACTAGTTTTGTCTCATATGAGTGCCAATTTTCACAGAAAGCAGTTTTGACAAAAAAATCTGAGATATATGTAAGAGAAAGGGAATTAAAAATCACTTGATCTGGCTCGAAATAAATTTGTCCGACAATGCCACATTTTTTAAGTATTATTTTTACACAACGTTGAAAGTGCTATGTTAAATTTTAAAACATATAAAAATGCTTCAAATTTACTAATTTTCTGCTTGTATTTCCCTCTCAAGAAAGTGTACCTTAGAAACAAATATTGTGCGAGACCTTGTCTATTCAAATTTTGATTATGTGATTTCATTCATAGCAATGTTTTCTAAGTGCCCTGATGTAAACTAACAGAGGGATGAATATTTTTAATTTGCCAGTAAATTTTAAGATCTTCAAGCTGTAAATGCGTATTTTGTCGGCTTGTTCAATGCTCTTTCGGGCATATTAGATAACTTCTTTTTTGAGGGTGATAAGATCGACGGCCAACACACTGAGTATACCGGAGTTGCCCAATCTAGATTTGGATGACCCAGGGCGCCTTGCTGTCAAATTTGTTTTTAGCTCGGGAGATCCCTTAAACAGATTTGGAACTTTTACCTGGATGCAAAAGTGCATGATGGATCGATAAATATAGAAATGAACAAAAGCGTGAACAGTATTGAAACTGAAGAATTGATTACAGAAACCGGCACATCTAAACCGCTAGAAATACTTGTAAAACATTTAGTAGAGATATCTTGAACGGTTTTAGACATATCTGTGGAAAAGGAAATGTGAATGGTCAGTGAATTACCTAACAAAGGGTAGAAAACGTTATAAAATTCAATCTCATGAATTGTGACTTGCACAAAAGGCACATCAACGCAAAAAAAAAAAATGTTAATATAATCAGCAAATTTCAAAGCGATATCATGAAAGTTTTTGGAGTTGTGATTCGAATACTAAGGTGTGACTGATGTTTGGATAGAAAAAGAAGGCAAAGAATGAAATGTTGAATAGCATAAGGCACATGTGGGCCACTAGCTGTAAACGAAACAGTTTTATAGAATTGACTGACAAACAGATGGAAACTTAAAATATATAATCTGACGATATGTGCATAGCCAAAGGTCTGTTTTATCCATTAGTAGAATATATTACAAGATTTTAACGAAATATATTAAACAGTTTTGTAGTTTGCCCTGGACACTAAAGCATAGTTAACAGATAGATGCGGTTATAGAAAAAGGGAGAAGAAAGCAACATAAAATTAACTTAATAGTAAAAGACACATCTGGACTACTGTTCTAATATGTCTGCCAGTTTCACAGAGAGTTCTTGAATGGTTTTAGAATGATGTTGTAGAAACAAAATTGTAACGGGTGGACAGATGGACTGACGAAACCTATTTATATCACTCTCACCAAATTAGCTGGATGGAAGATAAAAGTGACTTTATAATGTGCTACGGGAATAAATTTAACAAATTCATTACATTACAAGCTAGGAAGAAATTCATGCAAAAGTGAAGTTTTTCGGACCTAATATATTTAATTTCTATGGAAGTCAGAAATTTTAAACTGAACCTCTATTTTTGGCTTCCACGCTGTTATTGCACCCGAACAATTATAAAATTCTTGAACTGGAGCTCTTTTCGAAAAAGATAATTTTCTGCAATTAAGGATGTTTATGAGACCTAACTACCACGTATATTCTCTACCATTGCCCATAGGATAATTTGAAATAAATAAAAAAACAATTTAAGCCCATGCGAAATATTTTCTAATACCAGCATCATTGAACGTAATGCTACGGAGGAAATGGTGAATATGTAACGGCTTATTTCTAACTTAAAACCTTCCAGTATAACATGAGACCAGATCTATTCGTATTCTCATTCAGTCTCAACTCTCTATAAAAAAAGAGGTAATGCCTACTTGCGTCAGTGATTGGTACGTTTCCTTGCAAATTGGCTTACTAATTTTCCACCAGAGATGTCTGTTACAGTAATGTTCATTCCTTAGGAGCACCGTGTAAATGCCCACCTTGTCCTGACTCGCTGGTACTGGCAACGTTATTACCCTAACATTATGCAGCAGTTTCATTCTTCTTAGTAGATCAATAACGTGCTTGACTTGGATAGTGGCGGTCTGGCTAGAATAGGCTTCCGTTAACTTGTGCAGACATAATCAAACCTTTGACTTTGACACTTCTCGTTTCTCAAGGAAATAATCCAAATCTTTGCACTGTCTTTAAATTATATGTCGATTATAGTTCGAGAAAGTCATAAGAGAAAATTTTTGATACTCATTGACTTTCAGGTTTTTTAAAACAAAGTTTGTGCTTGATTATAACATCAGAGATTTGTGATCAATGTATCATTTCGTTCCAGCTTTCCCACAAAACGGGATTTAGTGGAGTATGTTTTTGAGAGTAGTCCACAAAGCTTAAATTGACCTTACGGAGTGTTTGTTTGGAGTGTAGACAATATTCCTAGCAGTACTGGATGTTTTCTGTCTACTATTAACCACACTGCGCGAAGATGATTATATCTGCTATGGTGGATGGAATATAGATGGACCAGATAATGCACAACATCAGATAAATTCAGTGAATTTCATATTAAAAACCTGATTTTAAAAATATGTTTTACTTATAAAATATAGAGTTATTGATATTATAGAATCCAGTATCGTATACTGAAAGCCAAAGCAGATTCAATCATGACGTTGAATTCTACTGCCGAAATAGTTACTGAGTTAAGCGAAAAGTTACTGGGCTTTGCGTCTGATGACTTCCAGCTCAAACATGACATCAGCATCATTTCTTCCGATAGTGTTCGGAGCAATTTGACAGATATAGTAAAGTCCTCATCTGGTGAATTTGACCGAAATGGAAGTTTAAGCCTAAACGAATTTAAGGCTCCGGCAAGCCTCGAGGCCGTCATTATTCTTTCTGTCTTGTTTTGTTGCATCGGAGCTGTTGGTCTTCTAGGAAACTTTCTCGTCATCATTGTTGTATTGGTTGACCGGAAGATGCGTCAGTCTGTTACTAATGTTTTCATAACGAACCTTGCCATTGCGGATTTCTTCATTATGCTTTTCGGTGTGCCGGAAATTGTACAGTTCATGCTGAATAGGGGCTGGCTTCTAGGAACTGCCGTCTGCAAGATCAACAGATTCCTTCTCGTCGTTGTCCTGTACGTTTCAATCCTGTCACTTGTTTCTGTGTGTATCGAAAGGTGAGTCAAGTTATCTCATTTATAAGACGTAGCTAACTTTCAGAAATAACCTTCTTCGTGGGTTTGAATGAAGGGGTAGAGGTGGAAAGGGTGACGGGGCAGTGAGGCAGTGAGGCAGTGAGGCAGTGGCGGATTTCCAGTTAGGGCGGCAATATTCTGGGGGCAGCGGAATTTAAAGTATAAAAGTTTGGCTTTGTTACAATATTAATTTATTTGCTAAAACAATAAAATTCACAGCTCTGCTTAAGCTTTGCCATTAAATAACAGCATAAAGCTCTTTAAAGGGGTGGGCAACTCGCACAGTGCCTAGGTGCAGCAAAATCATTCGTCACTGCGGAGAGGGTAGTCCGCAAAACGATTTTACAAACTTACAGGCTTACACAGCATACCCCTTATCTGTACTTGATAATGACAAAAAAGTATGGCGATAGAATATAAAAATACTGTAATTTTCATTTAGATCTAAATTTAAATGTGTTTCTTCGCTTATTTCGATCACTATCCTTTTTTTTGGAAGCAAAAAGTGACCCTCCAATTACTGCGAATTCAATGGGATAATAATAAACGATTTGTTACGATAGAGGTAGTTCTTTCCGTTTATTTGAATAACTTGAAATTAAGAGAGAAGTATCTTAACTACTAAATTTCAGTACATTTGAAAAATCCCATTTCTACAAGCTTAGCTTCCTTAAATACAGTTGAAAAATATACATATTTTGTTCCTAATATGTATGCTATTCAAAATTATAATATAAATATGCATATAGATCTATGAACTTAACTCATTGTTGTGTATTTAGTTATCGCAGAAATATGAATGATAAAAACAATCGTCTCGTGTTAGATATATACAATGTTCAAATATTTAAATAAAAATATTTAGAATTTTAGGATGAGAAGGTTTCTTGAGCTGTCTGGACTTTAAGAAGGCAGAGGTACCGGAGGAACCTAAGAAACTAATCATGACAAACCAATTATATATCAATCTTAAATTTAGTAGTTAAATAGTTTCTCTCTCTCTCTCTCTCTCTCTCTCTCTCTCTCTCTCTCTCTCTCTCTCTCTCTCTCTTCTTCTTCTATATATATATATATATATATATATATATATATATATATATATATATATATATATATATATATATATATATATATGAAAGTCGAAAGCGCTCAGGCTAGTTAGATACTAGTTTTGCACTGTTCGTTGTCAGTTTATTGCATTTATCTTAACCAATCCCTGACCAACATGATCCCTTGCTGGATCCGGTGCATTTAAAAGGACTGTTATTCGCCATATGATTTGTATTCTTTAGATTATCAACCTCGTATTACACGATCTACCTTTGGTGTGATCTAACACCTTTTCAGTTCTGTATTTTATGTCGTGTTAATGTATACGTTTCAATGTTTTTCTTCTTGTACAGCCATGCTCAAATGAAATTATTTATTTTTTGCAGCCGACACATTTTCTTTTAAATAATTCTCTAAATTTGCTAAATAGCCTATAATTACTACTATGACAATGAAATATCCGGGATATAAATTGCGCCTACTTAAAATGAACATAAAACAACAGATGTCGTTATCGCTCGTCGATTTCTAGGTCAATAAAATATTTTCAAGCATCCGCAACAAGTTGAAATAAACTAGTTTAAGCATAATAAATTTAAAGGTTTAATTCCTGTAGAAACAGCCATGTAAACGCAACGGTTCTTGTGTTTTATTTGTTTGCCTTGTCTATGTTTAGTATTTGCCTTTGAAAAAGACATTAAGAGTCGAAAGCGCTCAGGCTAGTTAGATACTAGTTTCGCACTGTTCGATGTCAGTTTATTGTATATATATATATATATATATATATATATATATATATATATATATATATATATATATATATATATATATATATATCATATATATATATATATATATATATATATATATATCCAGCGGGAGATAGTTAATATTTTCGAGAGTTTGGATATTCTTTTATACAATATGGATCTCTCATTAAAAACAGTCTCTAGAAAGATACAAGTTGTTTATATGCTTCGTACTCGCCGTTCAATAATTCATTGCACACAGAAATATTAGATGCAGGATATTTTAAGATTAAATCGGCAGTACTTAATTCCATCCTCGTAACGTTCATATAGGCTTTCTTCTTCCTGCAGATGGCAATAACTAAAACCTTTATAATATTGGCAAGTGGCGTTATAAGGACAAAATAGTAGTACAAAACAATTGAATCTTTGGCACAAAAATATGGTAGCAACAAGTGCAACTTTGCTTCGCTAAGGTCTATCTTGATTTCATTTGATATCTTGCCGGGTCTTCTTAATCAGTGCTCCTGGGATGTACGTTTACATAAATATGTGGGACATTTTTTATCAGTAATGGACTAATCACATTAAAAAATGTGTACAAAATTATTACTTAATTGCTATAAAAATGATTACACTGGCCTTTAATAATGGCTGCGACGGTTTTCACACGTCGGGTAGAACTAGTGACCATGGAATCTATTACAGATACTTCAGATTTATGTAGTTTTACTGTTATATTCATTTTCTTAAAGGGCAAATATTTTCTCTCTATTTCAACAGTACGATAACAATCTGAATGTTTAACCTTCGTAAGATTTCAATTTTTATAATATAATTATAGTAATTTTAAGATATTCACTTTTACCGTTTTGTTGAATATAATAGTTTTTGTCATGGAAATAAATATGAAGTCTAGAATCTTTATGCAAGATAACACACTTAATTTACTTTAGTCATTTCTTCATAAGATAAAATAATGCTGTCTTCTAATAAATATTGTGTTATCATCAGTTGTGTACAAATTTCCCAGTAAAACTATACACATCAAGATCCCTCCGAGTCCGATTAATTCATGGTTTTTAGATATCATAAGCAATACATAGTAACCGGGGATAATACAGATAGTAAGCTGGAAGATTGCAAATTATTTCATATAGGATTAATTGTAGAGAATTATAAATATACACCAGACAGAACGGAAAGTACTATCCCTGGATTATATAGAAGAATGCTTGATAATAGTAGGCAGAATTAATATTTGATACAAATAATACTATCATACAGAGAGAATAGAGAATTTTATTTCGTACTTCACGGAGATTCGAATTTGAAATTATATATATATATATATATATAT
>JAECUM010056483.1:0-17014 GCA_016617855.1 Megalonaias nervosa | reverse complement strand
AGTATATTTCAGCGCAGGATTTTCCATTTCTACATTAAGAGATTCTATACGGTAAATATCACCATTAGGTCGTACAAATTGATCGTAATGATCATATTCTGAACTTTGAAATAACCAAACAGACACAGGGTCACTTTTATTGATATTTTTGATAAAATCAAATATATGACCATCATAAAATTTAACCGCTCTATCTCGTGGAAATATTGTTACTGCTGAGGTCCACGCATGCGAATTATGATCAATAATATTTATAAAAGCTCCTCTTGATTCATCTCTCCGGTTAACGTCTTTACTGTTATTGGGAATTTTAATTTCTTTGCTAGTTCAGCGACATCTTTGATAGACGCTCCGGTATCTTTAACTGATTCTGCCCAAGTATTTATTTTTTTACGTCGTAAATCTGTTAAACCATTACCACGTATCGCGTTTGTAAAATGTTCTGTAACTCGTTCAGCTACACAGTTTATTCTTGACTCTGACAGTTTCATAGGCTTTAGATCCCCGACGTGAGGTTTATTATTAAGCGGATATATTGCATATACAACTGCAGTAACTGGATATGCACGTTCATAATATACCTTATCAACACCAGTCAGTATTCCTGGCTTAGATTTATTATTTAAGAGAACAATATTATTTCCTGACTGTGTGCGTACTGTCACGAATAATCCAAATATCTTCTTCTGTATTTACAATAAATTTTATTGAAATAAAATATTTTTGATCATCAAGGTGATTAATAATTACTTTTCCTCGTTCGTCATTCATCATATTAGTAACATTTCCAACTCTGAATGTTGACCATACATGAGCAGCGCCATCGTCACGAAATTCCTTTTTTGCTTCACGAATACGTTCGGTTACATCCTCATTTGTTAAAGCTAGATCTTGCATCAAAGTACTAAATTTATATTCTGATAGTCTGTCAAGATCAAATCTGGCTCTTTTAGGTTTAATCATGGATAATTCCTCCATATAATTAAAACAAATATTTAAATTAAAATTTTAGCATATATATAATGATTGAAACAAAGAACAAATGTGTTTGGCTCAGAATTGGATATACTTCTCTTTGTAATAAACCGTGCGTGAACAAATACTGCGGATATCATATGCAAAGCATCAAAAATGGAAGTACAGGACCCATACCGTGTATTCAATGCGGTGTTGGAGTGAGGGGAAAAACTCAATTGTGTCTAAAATGTGGCGGAAAAAAATACAGAGAACTAACACGATATTATGACAAAAAAAATAACACTGACTCTCCTATAAAGACAGAAGAAGATTATCTGGTTAGATTTCAGAATAATGATTTAAACAAATAATATTATATATAAATGGAGCAAAACGAATTTGTGGCGCATCCCATAATAAAAAATTATGAAGCATCCCGAGATGGTGTAATCAGAAACTGCAGATTGAAAAAACCAGTCGGTAGTATTAATAATGCTGGTTATCTCAGAATCCGTGTTGAGGGAAAAAATTATTTATCAAGTAGATTCGTATTTGAATGTTTTCATGGAGTAGTTGAAAATGGACTTGTAGTTGATCATATTGACGGAAATCCCCATAATAATCGGTTATATAACCTGCAGGCTATTACACAAAGTCAGAATACTACACGTGGAAATACAGGAAGGTGTAAATTATTCGGAAAGAGAGCTATTAAATCCATAAATACAGAAACAGATCAAGAAATGACTTTTCCATCAATATATGCGGCTACAAAATATTTTAATATTGTACCGAGTTCGGTACAAAATGTCGCGAATAAAACATACAAATCAGCATATTCATTCAAATATGATCAGTGGATAATATTTGAATATATCTAACTCTGTACTCTTAATAAATAAATTGTATATAGTTCGACTCTATATTTTGCGATGGGTACCTTCACCGTCGCTACTCTCAGTGTCACTCTCACTTTTGACAGAATCAAATAACATAATTTTTCTTAATTGCATTACACGATTATCCACGATCTTCTTTTTCTCGTATTCACGAGACAGTTCGGATCTGATATTTTCGATCGAACGTGCAAGAGGCGCAAATAGCTTTACCTGTTTATCATTTACCACCGCCAAGGATTCTAACATAGACTGATAAATTGATTTTACAAATTTATAATTGGATGGTAATGTGTACTTATTGTCAATTTTTCTTTGTTTTAATATTTCATAATCACATAATATTTTTTCAGATAGATTTATGTTTTAATTTTTTAATAGCAGAAATAATATTATTAATGTTTTCTTGGTTCATTATATAATTTTTTAGATAGATTTATGTTTTATTTTTTTAATAGCAGAAATAATATTATTAATGTTTTCTTGGTTCATTATATAATAATTATTTCTTTAAAATAAAAAATAATTGACATACAAGTTTTAACTTTTGACCTTGATGTTTGACCTAAAAATATCAAAAATAATCAGTAGCATCCTAAGCGGTTACCCGTCACTTAGCCCCCGATTGCCTTTGTGTCTTTCATGGAGTCCTTTTTTGTATGATGATGTCTTTCTTATGACCGTTATTGGCACTCCATGTTCTGTTTCTATTTGGCTAGCATTCTTTCTGAATGTTTCCTTGTGGGGGTCTCAGGCATGCTACTGATTATTTTAGGGAGCTCTGTATTGCGAATTCAATAACCCCCCACCAAATCAAACCCCGGGGTAAGTGCAAAACGCACTCACCACGTTGTTTAACGTGATGAGGGGTTGAATTCGTTGGGGGCTGAGCTCCCCAACCTTATATAAAATGGCATCGTTCCGAATACTGTCGACACTCGTCAGCCACAGGAATCGAACCACGGTCGCCAGTATTATAGTTCAACAACTATACCACTGAGCCATTTTCCGATTCATACATATAGACGTTTTCAAATTATTATGTAGTTAAATCAACACTGAATAAGCAGACAAATTACGTACGACCAATATACTGAATAAAATCACAATTATTGTACAACTGTAGCGTATATTTACTTAATTTACAAACATTATTTATATATACTGTATAAAATAATCGCACATTACATTTTCTGTAAGAGTTATCGTTCGTTAAGGTCAAATACATGTGTTATAGCTAAAAATAACTTTACGCACTCGTATAAACCGACGTGAATTTAAGGTTATCAGAGTTAAAAGATGCATCAATATCCCTCTCTGTTACAAATTGATGCTTTGCTAACAACTAATTGCTAACGGAGAACAAATAAATCACTAAATGATTAACGAAAAACAAGAGGTATTTGTTGTCTGTAAATCGAACGTAGTAGTAAGGGAAATAATCGTTCAATTTACTCTGCGGAGGGGGGGCAGAGTTATCTCGCTTTATTACATGTGTAATAGGAATTGAACCTGCCAAAACACATTGATCAAATTAACGTTATTTAAGAAAAAAAAAGATATTATAATATATTTTTAAAAAAAATTAAATTAAATTTTAATGATTTTTCTGATTTTTTTTGAGAGCAAAATCCCCAGCACATTTTATATTTTTCTGTTAAATTTTTGATTTTTTGAATGTAAAAACCCCAGGGGTAAAAACCATGTTTTTTTTAATAATTTTATGAATTAGAGTACCTATTTACCCATCAGATTATTTTTTCCCCCTGATTATTTACTCAGACGTTCTACGAGCGTATATACAAATTAATATTAAGAGACTCTTGTCTTAGATCCAAAATGTTTCCTGCCTGGTCAGTGAGTTTGAAATTTATTCTTGTCAGAAATGGATTATGAACTCGCAGGTACACGGGGTTAATTGGCTCAGATACAATTAACCACCCGGGCGGATCTTTAGGGCTAAATGTATATAGTATATACCCCTGTTGGGCCTGGTTAGATTTTGAAAGATCTACTTGATAACTGTCATCAATTACGTCACATACTAGATTGACCGCGATCGTAGATGTTATATTTACAATGCCTGGCGATATATGACGTCCGGCACCAAAGGGATTGTTATTATGTTTTAGTATAACCGGTGGTGGGGCTATTTTTCTCCATGAATCACATATTCTTTTAAAGTGTTCTTCAATAAGATCATTTAATGATTTCTTCATTTCAGCGTTATTTAAATCTGGTATAACAAATGTTTGTAAATCTTTTTCTGTTATTTTATAATGATCAAGAAATACTTGTTTAGATTCTGGATTTGTGTAACGATTTCCATCGAGTTTAGTCGCGGTGTTTATAATACTTCGATTGACGATGTATAAATCGAACAAGATACCATTTAAATGTTTTATTGACTCGATTATTTGCTGCTTTACACTTTCATTATAATGTTGTGATAATGAAATAAGTAAATTTCTTAAATCATTAAACGTTTTATCGTATTCAGGTTTAAGAGTATCTAAAAAATGTTTAATAAATCTTACATCAACAGTATAGTAACTAATCTTCGTCCTGGTATCTGTGTTAACAATAAATAATGCTTTATTCAACCTGGGGATTCTTTTACCGTCAAAATCGGTAAAGTAATATCTATCTTCGTTTGGAAATCCAAATCTTGTATTATTACTCCATGGTTGTTTTCCTCGATATTCTGGATCTTTAATGAATTTTGCTTCACTCGTTTTAAATTCTTCTATTTTTGGTTCTGAAACTCCATTATAAACAGGTGGAACATCAGGCCATCCTAATACTGATCTAATCAAACTTTGATAAATATCTACGGAGTAATCAGGGGAATTTATTTCAATAACCGCAGATAGTGTTGGTTCGTAGACAGTAATTGCTATTTTTGATTCTTTTCCTGTAATAGATTTAATTCTGCGTTGGAACTCATCATTAATCTGTTCTATTTGATAACTGCCCGTTGGAATTCCAACTACTTGCCAATCAGGAGTTCCATCAGGTTTTTTTTTTATTAGCGAATATTAATGAATTATTTGGCTGTAGTCCACCAAATGGTTTTGATCTAATATTTGGCCAGCTATAATAAACCCGTAACTGTGCTAATGCTATCTCTTTTGCAGGAATTGATGTTGGAAAATTGACACTAAATTCAGGATTGGTCGAACTTAACGATATCATCGTAGTTTTTGACGGAGTTGTATTAGTGACGATCTGCTGAAGTAACTCCCTGTCTGTCATTATTATTATTGTTGTTATTTAATTCGTTAAAATCATTAGCGATCACCTTAAAAGCGTCATCATAAGTTTTCATCATCATAGTAAATTCAGTATCGGATATTTCACCATCACTGACACACGAAGAAACGTTCAAAGATAGTTTAGAAAATGCATCTGCCACTGTATGTAATTTAATCATGTAATCGTGCAATTTAGCATTTGTACAAGTATCTATCTTTTTGGCTATAATACCGAGAACACCTGCAATAGTCGTTGATGCTGAAACAATGATCGTTATAACAGTAGGCGCTGTCATCGTCAATGTTGATAATAATAATCCTATTCCAGCAATAACAGCAGAAACCGAGTAAACAACTACATCGATGACAACTATACGTCTTTTGTATTTTTTATTTTCGTGTTATAATAGTCAATAAAATTATTTAGTTTAGTGAGACGCTCACATACCTGATTGCATCTGTAACGTTGAACGTCGATGCGAGACTGAGGTTGATCCATTATACTAACAACGTCATTTAATTAAGTTTCAGCTACGAATTCTAGGCACCACCAGTAACGTCTCGGAAGTATTTCTGTTGATATCAGCGTAAAGGTTTCTATCATATTCTTGGTTAGCATCACCAATAGAGGATTACGATATACATTCGGTGATAATGAAGTGGCAGCATTAATTTCCGAATCGTATATAGATAACCTGTATAACCCAGTTACTTCTGCGGTATGTTCAAGTGTGTTATTTTGTGGTGTCCATGTTGATGATCCTGATGCTACTGTGTATACGATATTTTTAATTTGTCCATGTGGAATTTTAATCAGATTAGTTTTTTGAACAATAGTAGGTATTCCACTGACAATGTCGTTGAGCTTCGTGTTAACGTCAGCTAGTTTTATTTCAACGGTTGGTTGTTCCCCAAAAAATTCTTTAATGGGTTTGTTTACATTTCTACGAAAATTTAAGAACGTTTCTACATGTTTGGAAAAAGTAGCACTAAGTGTAGTAATTTCGTCACCGATTGTTTTTAACGAAGTTGAAATAGGAATTTCCTTATCATCGACGTATTTCTTCGTCGCAGCATCAAAATCATATTCCGGTGTTCTAAGATTATTAATACCATTATTATTCATGTTGAGAAATGCACGCATTATACCGCCGTTGGCCAATACGTACTTAGATTCTTGATCATCGACGTATTTCTTTGTTGCGGCGTCTGCAACTTCGGTTGGATTTCCAAGACCTGTAATTTTATTTTGATTCATAATAATGTTACCTGTAAATGAATCACCAACTTTCTTAATATAATCGCTAACTGACGTACCGGAATCTTGTATTTTACCCTGATCAGTAAAAGTAACTATATTATTAACAACCGCATTAGGAACTCGTATGAGTACATCTGGTAGTTGTATATTACTAGTTTTTAATCGTCCTTCTTTATCCTGAAAAACGACTACTTCATTTTGATCCACACTGGTTATGTTTAATAAATCGTCAATTTCATTTCTGAGCTGATCGAGAGTTGCGTATTTAGATAAATCAACTTGCTGATGACCTTTACCACGAGAAGATCTTCCATAAATATCCACCATTATATTTACTAATGTCTGTTTAAATGTGACGTCGTAGTATATTCATGTACAACTTTGTGAGGTGGTTTTGTTGATTTTGATACAGCATCAAGTACGTTAAGTACTTCTCGACCACATATTGGTGGATCAGTTAATGTTTGTGTTGGTAACGTTGAATACCATATTGGAGTACTTTGATAGCCGCTAATATACTTTAAGAATTCTTTTGGTGGAGCTAGTCCATATGAATCAAAATAAATAATTCCACGTGGATCTATTGCATAAGCGACCCAATGCGTGCCTGGACCAGAATTTTCATCGAGATTAATAATACCGGTTTCAATGTTATTTGGTTGTTTTGGTAATTGATCACGCATGAAAACTCCTCTAAAATTTTTTATTTTTAATTTTTTAGCAGCATCTAGTAAATCAAAATTGGACATAGGAGATATTAGTAAACTGTCCCTGGTAATCTTAGGCCCTTTCCGTACCATGAATGTGGAGTCCCTGGTAATCTTAGACCCCTTCCCTTTTTTTTGATTCCCTTTCCTGTTGCTTTCTTTAATGCCATTCCAGCAGCGGTTCCAACAGCGCCTAATGCAGCTGCTTTTGCAACAGCTGGGGCTGCAGCGGCTATTAATGCTGGTATAGCTGCAAGAAGTGGAAATATACCACCCGTCTTAATGATATCTTTAATGGCACCCGCAGAAAGATTAAGTTTTATACCTTTATTTGATTTTTTGGCTTCATTGAAATGCCCGAGCTGACGTTCTGTAAGAGATAATTTATTTGAACCGCTCATCTGATCTTTCTTTAGCGATATTTTTAATCCACAGTTATTTTTTGATGCTGATTGTATCCTTTTAATCTGACCAGGAGTCAGACTAACACTAACGTGATTATACGACATTATAATATTCATAAACGATCTAATTACATGTTTTCTACTGGAGCATCAACTACTCGCATTCGTCCACCAGCACCTTCAAGTAACATCGATTTATCGCTGAGTATGACAGCAATTGCTCTGTAATTAGGGACAGCTCCAATATCTCTATTAACATGAGCTCGAAAATGTATATCAACTACTGACTGTCTGGTTAAATCTAAATGTTCTAAAGAAAAGTAATAAATCGGATATAAAGTTGTAAAATCTAACTGTGATATTTGTAAACCAGTATCAATATTTTGATCACGTCCCATGAACGTCATTAATCGATGATATGCACGTGCTACATGATTTTGATCGAAATTCAACAATATATCCTCGGATGGTTCTTGATGTCCATTTATCCTTAAAGAAACCTCGGAAACACCAAGTTTGTCAAATATCATTATGCTTTCATCTTGATCGTTTACTCGTGCAGCATTTTGAAGCACAATAAATATATGTCGCGGTGCAGAAACACCTTGCTGAGAAGCTATTTGCCATGTAAATAAACCATTAATATTACTCTGAATAGCATCTGTGGTCATCGTTAACCATGACAACGCTGATTTACCACCTTGATTCATAAAAGAGAGTAGACGATCTTCTTCAGATATTGATGGAGTCATCACCGGCATCCACAATGAAAGCTTCGTAAGAATTACTCTACCAGCATCAACTACACCAGGTCGCCAGATTGCATCATTATCGGTTGCTTTTCGTACAAGTACAACTGTATGCTTAGCTCCAAAGATGACTTTCCTGACATTTCTACAGAATCCAAATATATGTGAAAGTGGAATTGCACATGAAAATGCTCTCCTATCACCTTTTAACATTGATTTACGTACTGCAAATCCTAAATTAAAATTTGTATTCATCGATAATACTGCAGGTGCATCTGCAGCTCCTCCTGCAGCTCTCACATCACCTACATTAACGTTTCTACTTTCTGGAAAATCAGTTGTATCCTTTGCAAACATCATTGACGGGCCAGCCGATCTTGAATAATCGTCGCTGTATCTTGCAAGGCCTAATATCGTTGTAGCAACATCAACGTCCTTCTGAATTGATTCAATATTTTTCCGTCAATCATGTACGCAGCGCTGTCAAATAACGCCATAATACCATTATTAACAAAACCAACAATAATATTAGCTCCATATGCTACTGGTGCTGCAGGAGCAGCGTTATTTAAAATTTCACCTTCTACTTCAATAAAAGCCTCAGCGGGTAGAAAATACCTACTTGTATCCTGAACCTGTAGTTCAATTCGTCCACTCTGATCTGGAATTCGAGCATCATAAGAATAATATTGATAATCACGCACAGACTCATCTTTAAGTACTGGTGCGTCCATGTCAAATGCGGGATCAGATATACGCTTGAACATCTTTATTATAATTATTATCGTCTAAAACGAAGACCACTTCGGGAAGTGAGACCACTTCCTGCTATCAGAATAGCTGTTATATTTTTTTCTTTTTCTGACATTGGTACATCAGCCAACTCTGATAGCTTTTGATTAGCAACTTGATTTATTATTTTACTGACATTTGCTGGCATTACTTCAGTACTAGGTAATTTTACAGGTTGAGGTTTTCGTCGTATTAATCGTGCTAGTCTATCTTTAATCGCTGAAAATGCTTTACCAGCGAGATTACCCATAGCACCAATACCTTTTTCACGAACAACATCAATAGCTTTCATACCCAGTTGCTTTGCGATCGGTATTGCTTTTGGGGCTATCCTTCTAAATAGACCCTGAACAACATCACCTAGTCCATCTCCGTAGGTTGTTTTGTATACTGGTAATCGTGAATTTATTACCCTGACCATGGTTGGTCTACGTTGAGTACTATGTACGATCATTTTATTATAGTAATTGTATTTAATTACGTACTTAGTCACTGTAGTAGTCATCGGCAAGTTCATTAATAAGAGAATGATAAACATCAACGTCCATGATACCGCCAGTAAATAACCGTCTACAAATATCAGCTGCTTCATTAATTATCTCTGGAGAATTATTACCAGCTCGTTTTCCTCCGATGAGGATTTCTAGTCGATCAACGTCAGAGATAACGTTATTAGGACATAGAGTAAAATCACCTCCGGTAGAGAGACCTTCTCCAGTAAATACGAAATAAGATTTTGGAATAATTTTATCAATTTCAGATTCTGGGTATCCTAATTTAATTAATCTTCTTTTAGATTTTTTTATTGGATTAACTAAATAACTCAAATCTTTGATATTTACGTTAGCATTTAATTGCGATTCTAGTGCTATTTTATTTACGTTAACAATTTCAAGTAATCTGTCAATTTCCTCCTCCTTAGTTAGATCCTGTTTATGTGGTGATGTTGGTAATCCTAATATTCCAAGTTTTTTTGGTGGAGGAGGATGTGATGATCTTAATGGTGGTGGTAATTCCAATGTTTCAGGAGGAGGAGAAGGAAGAGCAGGTTGTTTTATTCTTTTTGGATATATTCGTTTTGGTCTTTCTGCTTCTCCCTGTTTTGCTTCTCTTTCTCGTTCTTTCTGTTCTCTTGCTTCTTCTCTTTCTCGTTCTTTCTGTTCTCTTGCTTCTTCTTTTTCTCGTTCTTTCCGTTCTTTTGCTTCTTCTCTTTCTCGTTCTTTCCGTTCTCTTGCTTCTTCTTTTTCTCGTTCTTTCCGTTCTCTTGCTTCTTCTTTTTCTCGTTCTTTCCGTTCTCTTGCTTCTTCTTTTTCTCGTTCTTTCCGTTCTTTTGCTTCTTCTCTTTCTCGTTCTTTCCGTTCTCTTGCTTCTTCTCTTTCTCGTTCTTTCCGTTCTCTTGCTTCTTCTCTTTCTTGTCTTGCTTCTTTCTTTGTTAAATTAACAAAATAATTAAAATCCCTATTATAATCTCTGTATATTATATCATCTGATTTAATTTGCTCAACGTTAGCACGTATGCGGTATATTACTCTTTGCCATTGTTCACGGGATTTAATGATATTTTGATGATCAGGCTTTAAGAATTTATCCCTACGACCAAAACTCGTAGCAGCAAAATTAACTAAAATGTTAAAGTTTTTAATGCTATTAATTGTATTAGTGAAGTCTTCACTAAATTTATCAAGTAGCTCAGCATTGCTCGTTGAGAGAATTTTTTGTTTTTGCGCCGTTGATATTGGTTGAGCAGCAGCTATGTCAGCTGGAAGCTCACATAAAAGTTTTTTTGTCTGTTTTGTTCTTTCTGCTATTTTTTCGGTTGCTTCAGCGGTTTTCTCTAAAACAGGAAGAAGAGGTTTAGTTGTTTCAGTAATAGGTTTAAATAATTGTTTTGTATCCTCTTCAAATTCAACATGAGATTCTTGTCGTTGTTGTAATTGTTGCTTGACAGCATCACGAACAGGTAAATATTTTCTAATTGCTTCTAGTCGTTCTCGTGCTAATTTAGCTGAATGAGGTTCTCCGATGACAACCATATTAATAATATTTATACTGACTATTTAATTTACAGCAGCAGGCAGGGTGACTGACAAAATTTGAGTGACCCGGCGAGTAAACTAAACGCACTATAACAGAAAAAACACAAAAAAATCAAAAATAAAATAATAAAAATGAGCTAACCCAAACGATTTATTATTCGTTTTTCAAACTATACGGTAATAATAAAAGTTAGGAGGTTCGGTTTAGCGTTATTGACCTTATTTTTCAGCCCCTGTAGGAACCTTTATTTTTGTAAAATAAGGTTTCGTACAAAGTGGTCTGTTCACCCTGCCTGCTGCTCACGTTGAGTACCACGTGATCTAAAATCGAGGCTTAAGATAGCCATTTTCTACTAGATCGGGTCAGAGTCGTTTTAACATCTTGAAGGAACAAGGTGGTTTTTTTACTTGTTGTCAGATTGTTTGTTTCTCATCTCTTTTTTTTTTGGATTTAATAATTTATTCTCTAGGAAACTAATCAAGTGGACTTTTTTTTATAAAAAATTCTCAAAGATATTCAGTGGAAATTTATTCTGTAATTATTCGGAAACATAAACTATGATTCGATTGAGGAATTGTTGCTATTTGTACAAGGACCACATCTGACGTCATCGCCTTCCATATTGGAACGTCGTCGAGATTCTAACCTGGATTCTAATAGAACTACTTAGTGATGGGACTTGTGTTTTTCGTTCTTAGGTTTAAATTTTTGATTATATTTACTAACCGTAAGTCTTATTTCCAAGTTTTACATTGTTTTCTAGGGAAATAAATTATTTTGTTAAAATATACAAAGCTTGCTGGCTTTCACTCTTTTCTTTGTTACTGAGTACGAGCCCTTGTCACGTAACAGCATTCATACGCAGCTGAGATAATAGGATATGTAGCTCTTGTCCCCAAAATATTTTGATTGTGCTAGATTTTATTGTAATAATGTATACCAAAGTATATTTGCAAATAAAACATAGCAAATAGGATGTTGTTTCCCTGTTTCTTTTTTTTTTAATTCTTGTGACAAAATAATTTAGTTGTGGTATAGTCATTTCTCATTGTCTCTCGCTTGTTTTTTCCAGTATAACTGTAAACCATTTGACATTTACTCAGTACTCTCGTACACCATCATTAGATGGTGTGTCGTGCATATTTTGGGAATCTTTTGTTTAAGGTCACAGTCAGGGCTCAGTATTTCATGTGTTCCAGTTCACTCTATAATTATGGTTCATTTAGATAAAGATATAAAACTTAATGTACGTATTCATCATCTTTAAAATGTGTATTGCATACAACATTACATACACTATTTGTTATCGAATGTCGTCACATCTTATGTTTTCCCGCCCGCCGTCAATCCTACTCAATAACCTTCAAGCCATTTCTGATTAAAATTGCTCTATCAATTTATCACAAACAGGCAATTTATCTTGAATATCATTTTGTAGCCTTACTTTGAAGACCATTATCATGGTTAAATATTTCAAGTTTTGTTTTATTTCACGACATAAATTCAGCTGATAAGTACTGCTTACTGAAGTAGAGTTAGGGCGCAATCATGGGTGAATAGATGGATGAAGACGTATGTGTTCATGATTTCGTGACTGGGTTGATTGCTCTGGTTCAGCGATTCCTGGAGAAAGTACAATATATTGATCGACTATGAGCGATGAATGGTGAACTATCATTACAAGACAAATATACAATTCCATTTACATATTGACTGTCGAAGTTACTCCAGGTAAGTTGCTCTTGCTTAAAAACAATTTGAAAACATTCCAAGAAAACAAAGAGGTAGATGTAATAATCTTGACTCTATACGCATGTATCTGGATGTATTTTCAAATTAAACACCTTTTGGTTTCTAATTTCTGATACATATCCAACTGCATGTTTGTTACGACTTAGTAGTCTTAATCTAAATAATAGAAAAGAGCGAAAACGAACAAATGTGCAAAATTCAAGAAATAATTTATTTCCTTAGAATTCAAAGTGAAAATTCAAAAAAGAACTTACGGTATTGTAAATTAAATCCGAAACAGTTCTGAGTTTTATCACAAATTCAAAAGCATAGGGCATTCCGAATGAATATCAGGATTGATGTACCAATACCCTGGAATGTGTCAATGTGCTATCAGTCTTGATTTATCACAATGATATGATCCAAAAATGTCCTTGAATACATTTTCAATAATCCAACATATGATCTAGTCGGAAATTATTAATGAGCTTTTGTAATTCCAAAGAATAATTTAAGTAAATAAATCCTCTTGAATATTAACCGAAAACACAGTAGTCTAGTATAAGGGGTGTTCTGGCCCAAAATCCTATTTTGTATTGGACGAAACCATTATTTTTACCCACCTCCCAGGATCCCCGTGTTAGTCTAAATTAAAACGAAAACAACTTTGTTGAAGCAACACCGTCGATTTCACTACTGATTACATGTCAGGGACATATCATTAAATCGTCGCCGTCGTCAAACAAATTAGGGTTTGGGCCAGAAACATCCCCTTATATAAGACTACTCATACATTTCACACAAAATTACTAGAGATTGCTAGCAATTTTACTGAATCTAATTTTTGATATTTTACACAAAATTGCTAGAGATTTCTCGAGATATTTTTAACGTGTCAGCTTTAGCAATAATATAACTCTCGTCGTTATGACAACAAGTACATATTAATTTTACCACTGATAAGAGAATCAGGTTCTAACTTTTTGATAAAGTTTCCATGAGAAACTATAGTCTTATTAACTTAACATTTTTTAATCTCATCAACTACCGTATTTTTGCGTATTTGTTTTGCGATAAATGATTATAAAAATTGTCAATAGTTTTAACGAGCTCTTGTGTGATCAAAGCAAGTTTATGAAAATATTCCGAATAGTCTTTACAAACCAGAGACAACTTTATCTTGTTTCTATTTTTGAAGTACGTGCTATACTTCTCATTGTTAAGCACAATTGTCATATGCTTACCCTGGAAGAGAATTGTCTTCATCTTTAACGTGCCATCTTCCACCGTATTATCTTCCATTATATATCATATTTCACACTAAATTTTTGCTATCCTTATTTTTGAAATGAAATCGCTGGCGATTTACTGTAATAACCAATCTAAAAAATCCACCTTGCTAAAATCAACACTTTTAGACATTTTATATCCCAATGCAAATGTATTAATTTTATCAGAACAGTATCTCTTATCATCGAAATTGCAAAGACCAGATTTTATTTGACCATCCGTCTCAATTTTATAACAATTAGATTTTATTGCCATCATTTCAACATGAGCACGAAAACCGTCTAACGCTGACTAATAATTATGATATCCTATAACTTTACCGACCACATTCCTTGACTCGTTTTTTAACCTTATTATCAGATAATTTTAAGCGATACGTTTTCCTACTTAATGGAATAAATTCCATTATAATATTCATAGAAACTGCATCCTTAAACATACTATTACATTTTCATTGTCATATATCACAGAGAAATCCGCTATTTGTTGGATAATCAGAAAGATCAAACGGATCCCGTTGTTCATAAAATTCTTCGTTAACATCATCCGATTCTAGTACATCAGTATCAGTATCTGTAAATAGCAACTCTGCAGCAGGCCACTCAACCTTAAAAAATTGTAATGAAACTGGTACATCAACCATTTCGATATCTCAGGTACTGCCATACCAACATAAACTTGTTTATTCAATTTAACGTTTGTCTTCTCTTATGTATAGCGACAAGATTTTTCATTAAAAATTTTCATTCTGAAAAAATTATCAGATGCTACAAGTTTATTACGACGTTCAGCGTTATTAAGAATTTCTATATTGACTCTCTTTCTAATATTTGTCCATGGTCTTTCCGAAGACACTATTGCTCATGAGCTTGAAGAAGTTTTTCTCAAATTTTGTTGATGCAGCTGCTCCTCATCTAGTATTAGAGTCGATATAATCTTTCATCCAACACAACGGATTAGAACCAGACCATGATCAAGTGCCTGTTTCAGACTTTTATAATGCAAAATATATCTCCCTTTGTCAAGATGATTAGGAACTAGTTTTTGAACAATAATTTACCACAAGTGCTAGAACTAGATGAGTAATTACGTTGTTGCTCTGATAACAAACTGTAATCGATCAGGAATGACTAAGGACAAAACGGATAATTGTTATGAGCGTCATGAAGATCAACGGAATATTCGAGATCAACCTCAATAAAATAACTAATATTATCAGGTACAATTGTATCCCTTTTTTTGAAAAACTGCTCCGGACTTATCCAATGAAATCCGCTATACGGCATCGGCTCAGACATTGCATAATCGTAAAGATTATTTGTGGAAAGTTAAACTATGAAAAACGACGTCAATGTCTTATCATAGTTGCTCATGTATCTGTTATTTGCGCGGGCATACTTTTCGTTATAACGCTTACTCCACCTCTGATTCCAATTTCTATGAACAAAATATGTCAGGGTCTATTAGCACCTCTAATTACATATTACTTTGCTTGAGTAATGCGCCCCAACTTATTCATGGTGCTGAATAATACCATGATGGGTCAAGTTGTAGTTATCAGCGTTGACATCTCTGAATTTGTTGCGAGCAACAACACGTCTGTCATCAGATACAGGTCATGAAAATCTCCAAATGTTTTACAGTCGAAATTATTCCAAATTTGCTGATCGTAAGCATAGTCGTTATTGATGGCACTCTCGAGATTTAATCGAGAATAAAAACTTTCCCGGTCAGATAAACTTGTTTCATTAAATCAATCCCAGTTGTCAAGATATGCATATGGAAAGATGCCTTTTCTTGCAAAGAAATTTGCTTTATCGCCAAAATGTTTAATCAAATTATCAAACTTTCCACATCCTTTCACGAGTTCGTCTAACGATGCCGTCATAAAATTGAGACTATCAATAAATCTCAACTTGCCGAGTGTCACAGACAGATACCTTTTCGTATTGTTTGGAATGTATTTTATTTTATCGTTGTTTTTAGGCGGTTAATTATATCCTTGTTGCCGAATGCTTCTATGATAATATGAGAGTCATAACCACGGAAATTATGTGCGGCAACAGGAACGAAATCTGGTGGGGTATATTTAAGATTGCATTTGTCATGAGCTGGACCGCGATACCTACCTGTGCTATGACAGTGATCTTTTATTCGATCTTGAGTCATAAACGCCTGCTCGCAAATATGACATATTTGCCGAAGCAAATTCTGTTGTCTTTTTTTTTTGTTTTTTTTTTTTTTTTTTTTTTTTTTTTATTGCAAACGGTTTCATTTTCGTTATCCTGTGGAGCAACATCTTGATGACATCAACTTCGATAACGAAATTTTTCAACAACCACAGAACATGATTTTCTCTACAAGAAAGTTTAACAGGTTTTGATAAACTTTTATCAACAGCACATGCAACTTTGTATGTGACCCCACATGGAATGTGTTCCTGTACTTTTCTTGTAGAAGATTAATCGGGATTATTTCTACTCCTTGCACAGGAAGTAGAATCGACTGGAAATCGTAGTATATTAAAAACGGAACTTTCATCTTGTGTCTGTTTTTCGTGGACTGCAATATGTTTTCATCTTTACCTGGCATATATATTCGATGTACGTTAGAACAATATTCTAGGTGACGATCTAATACCAGCTGGGACTTACATCCGTGAAGACACTTGAAACAGAAATGTTTCTTTTCGTTGTGCTTGTTACACTGACCACCGACTAACCCATTCAAGTGTTTGACCCACACGTAGTGTATTTTTATAGAAATGCAAGTTTATTGTTGTTTTCTTTTGGATCTTGCAGTATCTGTTGTGGTTCTATTGCTGATATATCTTGGGTAGATCTTTTGTGTATCATCGTCGACTCCAAATACATGAATACCACCTGGCAAAAGTAAAATGTTTTGTTTCTCAAATTATGGAATTTAGTATTCAGAAA
>JAECUM010056482.1:0-16637 GCA_016617855.1 Megalonaias nervosa | reverse complement strand
AAATCTGATTTTAATCATATTGTGGAGTGTAGACGGTGCAATTATTGCCAGTTCTCGTTGCCATCCCTTTCGATCTAGGAGTTCAAAAGCGGATGAAACTGAACCAGATAACTTAACTGATTAAGCAATATCCTGTTTGATTTCATGCAAGAAACCAACGCGTAAGAAAAAACGAAGAATTCTGTCCATGCAGGGAAACAGCTCGAATCTATTATAAAATTTATGAAAATATCTTGGATAAAGCGTAAGCTGGCTAATCATTCTGAAAGGCAAAATAAAACTAAGTTGAAGTACTACATTTTATTTCTTCCATTAAATGATTTGAAAATATCGCAATTATCCACAACATATAAAATATTCTTTTTGGAAGGGTGTACATTTAGCCTTGGCAGAATTTATGACAATCGAAAACGTTACAGACTTCTTAGAAATCTCACACAAGGGTGTCCTGGAAAAATGAAAAAATATAACGATTAACAACAGTACCATTTTATATCAGTTGCTTTTGTCAAAGGGGGTAAAATTTGATGAGGGAGATTTGTATTAATCATGTGAAAGATATTATGAGTTATATCATTTTTCACCTCAGATTACACAGTTTTAGGGTAATTTTTATTATTAATGCATCCAGGCTATATTTTAAAAGATAAAAATTTGTGAGGTCCTGAGTGGTCGAGTGGTCTAAAGCGCTCACCGTTGCTGATCATTGCCATCTCACCTCTATCTGCGCAGGTTCGAGTCTCGGGTTCGGCCAATGTGGGTATGTGAGAAAGCTTGCCAGTAGCTTCTCGTGGGTCGCTGGTTCTTTCCGAGGTTTTCCCGGGTTTTTCCTCCACCATTTTTACTGGCCGTCATGTATAGCCTATCTTGTGCTGAAAAATTGCGTTAAACCCTACAACAACAACATTAAATTTTTTGTAAATGAGAATAAAGTTTGTATTCTTTTTTTCTACTCAGGAATCGACACACACACACACACACACACACACACACACACACACACACACACACACACACACACACACGTTTCGTAAAACAATTTTTTTCAGTGTCTCAAAGTTCAGGAAACCTTTTTTTTTTTTTTAAATTCAGCATTCCGAAAGATAGAGATTGGCAGAACAATTCGATTCCGTATAAAATTAATTTTCGGTACAAAATTATAGTGGTTCCAGTTTAGAACTAACCACAACGTACTGACTACAGATAGTTTCTTATTCAAAATTGGTTAAGTCGTTAATAAGAGGCGTTCTTTCTGTAATGGTGAGGAAGAAACGGTGAAACATTTAGTTTGCAGCTGTGTGAAACGATTTTGTTGTCGGGTTTTAGTTTTGTAGAACCGAGATATGATTATATTTTGAGATTCTGAAAATTTAATTCTATTTGGATATTTAAATAAATCTTTCCAGTTACGTTTTGTAAATCAAGTATTGTCACTAGCAAAATCTGTTATATTTAGATCAAAATTTCGAAACATAAACCAAGTCCGCAAGAGTTCTACTTTGATTTGATATTTCATTTTAAATCTGAGGCTAAGAAAGTCTAATTTAGCAGATCCAAAAGTACAAACATTATGTTCTAAATGGAGTCACGTGAAAATATCTTTTAGGGAAATAGAACAGTAACTATGTAAATAGATTAGTTGTTATCCGTGAATAATGTTAAATGTTTATTCTTTAGTTAATGCAACCACTAATTGAAGCGTTGTCGTTGAGAAAAAAAATCTTAACTGTTGGAAAATAATAAATATGCTTCAAACTAGTTTGCAAGTTTTTGTGGAAAAAGTGATGTCTAACAAATGTTTATGGATTAGATATTACTTAGTGTTTTTCTACAAATATATAGATGCATAGACGTATACATACAACCCTTCACAAATCAAATAACTTGATCATGATGGCAGTAATTAAGTTTGTATTTTATATTTTCAATTAATTTAGGAGAATAACAATATTGAAATGTTTTTAATTATGCTATCCTCCTCCTACTCATCTCCTCCTCCTCTCCTCCTCTCTCTCTCTCTCTCTCTCTCTCTCTCTCTCTCTCTCTCTCTCTCTCTCTCTCTCTCTCTCTCTCTCTCTCTCTCTTACTTGAATTTAATTGAATTGAACTGAGATCTTCAGACATATGGTGTTGAAATAGATATAACAAATAGATACTCATTTGCTATTCCGAAGGTTTTTATATTGTGTAAATATATACGTTTTTATTATACATAGATGCGAAATACTTCGTTTTTGTAAAAGGTGATTACAAGACCCCAATCCTTGCCACCGCAATATATCCGGGCAATATTAAGTACTACAAAACTTCCTAAAAAGTCAACTTTATGGATAGCAGAATTCAACAAAAGTCTGAACTTAGTCATAAATGTAAAAGGATTGAAGAATCTTTGCAAATTGCTGAAAATACAGATACATATTTGGGGTGATTCTGTAGGTTTATTTATAATACCTAAAAATAACTAATTTGGTTTGAATAATTTTCTTGATCGTATATAGGTTTAAAGAACTGACAAAAAGTACCCAAGACGGCTTTGCTAAGCTCTAGATAAGTCCATATGCTTGCTCAAATTTCAATCAGATGTGAAAACATAATAAACGGGACCAAAAGAGGGACAGAAAATAGACTGAATTGAAAGAACGGTTAACTAAACAGTCAACTTACACAATAATCAAGCAAGCGAAATATGTTGTAGAGGTTATTTGGGTGAACAGTTGTAAGTAGGCGTAATTGACATTGACACTTTTGATAAATACAATGGATATAAATACAGTTTGACAATATTATATTGTTATGTGTATCTATATGGTGTGTTTAACTTATATCCATATCCATATTGTGTGCTTAACTTTTGTCCATGATTTTAGATTGGACTTTAAGATAATGTAAACTTGTTGACATGGCCTTTTGAACTTGGAAGGTTCTAGAAGGTATGCCTGGTTCTTTGTCTTGTTTGTAAGTTATGTATAAGTTGTTTACTGATTTTTGAATTCAAGGTCTAGTCTTAGAGTGTTCTAGAAGAACACTAGGTTACAAACTTGATGGGAAAATGACCCAAATACTGGTCATGTTATTGTGTCTTTGGTTTTCATATGAGTCGGAAGTAAACAAAATTATTTCATTCTTACTTTTCAGAGATAATTTGAGAGGATTCATTTTTTTTAAAAATTATTCATTGGACTTATAAAGTGGTCATTAACATTTGGGACTAAATCACTATTTTCGTATCATTGTGAATTCATTCAAAGACATTCTGGATTATATCATTGTCATACATTAGGACTGTAGGCACACCACCTTCTCCAAGACTATCGGAACATCAGCGCTTTCAATACTGGAATTCATTCGGAACACTCTTTACTTTTGGACTTGTGATAGAACTTGCAGGATCATTCGGGATTTAATTCACAATACTCTCAGTTTCTTACAAATTTTCACTTGTATTCTTGGTAAATAATTATTTTCTGAATTTTACTAAACTTGTTTTTGTTGTTTATGTTACTTATTTTAAGACCATAGAATCTTAAAAATATACTTTCTTAATACACTTTGGCTGATAAAGTGAAGACAAGAAAGGTAGATGACAAAAAACACCCAGCAATTCTTTTATATATAAAGAAGAGAAATTATTAAAAGATACATTATTTACTGGAAAAAAAAAATAAATATATTTTTCAAATTATTCAAAAGATCGCCAGTTGTGGACGGATTTAACAGGACCTAAAATACTAAAATATGGAAGCATTTCATTCAAACTCAAATCAGAAAAGAGATTAACGTGTTTACAAATTTGATTCAGTGTCGTTCATTATCGATCAATAGACATGGCTCGAGTTGAAGGAAGTAAAGAAAAAATGAGATCAAACGTAGAGATAAACCTATGCAGTTGCCAAACAGCTGATATGTTTGGAAAACCTAAAGTTAAAATCGACAAAACCTTTAGAACTTAAGATAAAAAGCAATTTTCAAAAAGGGATGCCTTTTTAACTTAAGAATAGAAAAATGTAAAATCAGGCAAGTAATTTTAGGTGATCTAGTCGTTTGCAAATTGGAAAACGTGAACGGATATGATGCAGAAGGAACACAAGAAAAGAATAATAAAAAGTACGCACGTGTAAAATGGAAAGGTATCATGAATCGTGTAATAGTTAAGAACCAGCCAAAACTGTTTACCACTAAATATACGCTGTGTCAAAAGCATAAATCTCATTCGCGGATGATGTTTGAAATGTATGTGAACTAGCTGAAAATGTTATGTCATTAAATAATCGATGTGGCAAAAACACATATCTCACACATAGATGATGTTTCAAAGTTACTCCTCTCCATCAGTTATGAACCAGCCGAAAATTTTATGTGACTAATAACCGATGTGGCAAAAACAAAAATCTCACTCGTAGTTGATGTATCACAGGTATGCCTCTCCGTCAGTTGTGAACCAGCCGAAAATGTTATGTCATTAAATAGTCGATGTGCCAAAAGCACAAATCCCATTCGTAGATGATGTGTCAATGGTATGTCTCTCCATTAGAGACAAATGAAGGACATGAAATAAAGAGCGACATTAACGATAAAAAGAGATTTAAGTTCTTGAAAGATAATGAATTCAAAGAATAGGCAAGAATATGAAAAGAATGGTGCATTAGAGCAATAATTAGTCAAAGCCTACATGCTATGTGAATTTGTTTTGATTACATAACCAGAGGAAGAACTAACTGTTTTTGTTGTTGCTTCATCCTGCGTGTTTGATCTATTATAAATTGATGGATGATGATTGTTTCAACCATAGTAAAGAAATAGTTGATTCATCTGTCACAAAAACAACATCAATGATTCAATTAAACAGATCGTAGGATGCAATCATACAATCAACCATACTAAACCGTTACTTATTAATACATCTGTAGCTAACACCAGTATTATTATATAACCTTCCATTTACTTTGAGACGTACATCAAATGTATTTTCAGGTTATGTGCAAGTAAATTCAGCACTACGGGGCTGTGGAAAGAGTGACATGAGGTGTAAGGATAAAACGTGCTGTAATGAATTTGGTCCGTATCCAACATGCTGGACGGTGTGTGACACGGATTTGTGCAATGACCTCGACGGTGAAACAAAACTGGCAGTTCAAAGTGACCGATCCATGACAGCAAGAATGGCGGCAATAAATGACAGGAATGCAGGTGTGCGCCATTGGAATGACTTCTGGATACTGTCGACGTTTACCGCCATTGTGCTTTCTAAAATGACAGATTTGATTTGACAATGTATTTTAATTTCATGCCATGCATGTACAGCAAATCAGACCACTAAATGGTAATTGAGCAGGAAGCAGGGTAACAGTCTCGTGGCGAGGGGAGGGCAGTATTGTTTCCACAAACCATTTTTAGAAAGGTGCAGCACCATCTGTCTTGCCCCTTTTAGGTACCAAGGAAAAAAAAATCACACGGCAAGTAGCCCCTGTGCCTACTATTAATGCCCCTCTATTGTTAATCTTTGTAGTTTACACCTGTTCGAATCCTATTAATTAATATGTTTTAATCACGCTTGCAATTAAACAAAAAAGACACAAAACCAGTTTATTTATAACCTTACTCGCAAGAAAATGTTTATGTTCTCATAGGTTGCTTTGACAAGCATGACAAGTGTAAAGGCAGTGCCAGATACTAGCTTTTCTTTTTTCAACTAATAAAGCAGTCGGTTCATCGGTCGGCCAGTTCCGTTAAATCGAGAAATGGCCTATGGTTTTATTCGGAACATCCTCTGCCTTTTACGTCAAGTCGAAAAAGAAGTCTCGTATGCACTTCTCCATTCAGAACTACATGGATATTCTCAATAACTTTTTTTTTTACTTGACGCACTAGCCGGTGGAAGGATTTAAAGTCCCAATCAAAGCATTGTTCGCCTTTTCTCCCCCAAAGATGAATGATCAAACCCATAAATATACTTGAATTTCCGAGGATATTTTTAGACTTGACGGATATGGCCGAGTAATGATCCGATCGCTGACGTGTAGTTTTAGGAATGCATCTAAATTTGATGGGTTTAATGATTTGTCTGTTAAGTATTTTACCAATTAAAGCTTACAATGATACATGAAAACTAATTTCTTATATATATATATATATATATATATATATATATATATATATATATATATATATATATATATATATATATATATTAAATGTTGCTTTCATGTGGAGAAAAAACACATCAAACATTTGACGATCGATGCTGATAATGAATGTATTCCAAGTCAAATCTTTGTCACTAACGATATAATTTAGTTTATTAGCACCATATATTTAGCTAGTATTTTTATTTTACTAGCATTTTTACCATCGCAACGGATACCCATTTTAATACTTTTTTTTATGAAGGAAGCAATAACTGCATTTGATATTGAACTGTACGTATAATTTGATTACCTCTAAAGCTACCTTGGAACCGTACAACTACCTTGCAACCATGACAGTTGTATCTACGTAATAGTAATCCCACTGCTATAATGTGTAGACAAAAATGTTCAAAACGAACTATGACCTAAAGATATATCCAGGTTATTTTCTTTAGTTGCCATGGTGAAGGTTTACCGTATATGCATTTATTTATGTATTTTCATTTGTAAATGTTTGTTATTTCTCACCTTTAATTCAGTACTCTCTTTTTTTGCTGTATACTTTGTACTGTTGATTGTATTCTTCGTACTATACGTAGGAAATGTAGATCTAAAACAATCAATCTGTAAATGGGAACGCATAAGACCACTTCTTCATCCGTGGCCCTGATTGCTAATAAAGAAGTAAATAGAGCTGGCACTTCAATGAACTGAATCAAATTAAATACAAGATATTCAAAACAAGCATAAAGGAGGAAGTTATAAGGATAATACAATTAGGAAGTTTCGAATATGTTACCCATGTTCACAGTAATTGGTGATAAAAATACATGCAAGTATTATTGAGATGCTTTTGGTTTTGTGCACGTGCATTAGATTTCATTTTAAAGAATAAATAATGCAGGTATCATTTATCTTGGAATTAAAGATTACATGGTATTATTGGGAAAGACTTTATAAAGTTGTTACCTTTTAGGAATTACTAAATGTGTAACAGGATTTTTACAACTTCACACGTGCAATACTCCCCTTAATTTTGCAGCATCAGCAAAAACATCATCGCAATAATAATAATAATAATAATAATAATAATAATAATAATAATAGTTTAACAAATAATGACAGCAACTCCCCCCCCCCAAACAAAAAACAAAAACAACTAAAAAACCCCACTGACAATTGAAATAAGGTGACCTGTTAATTACAAAATACTCGTTTGAAGTGCCTTTCTTTTAGGATGATTATCATGCCCTTTCTAGATCCTGGGGGAAACACTTAGGGGTCGGGTGGGGATGATGAATTACTAAATATTTCGAGATCGGGACAAAGTTTTTTTTTTTTTCGGAAACTTTAATACATGGTCTCAACTTCTACGTAAATTCGACCTTTGCTTTAATCGACTCAAATTTGTTCTTTACGACATAACAAAATTATCATATGCCAACCTGTTGCGAGAATGTCTTATAAGGGAATTTATATTGGTACACCATCTCATGGATATTTATCCCAATATAGTGCCACGAAGCAGGCCCGTTTCGATTGTTCTGAAAGTTTACTCTAACTACAATAAGGAATGTGTGATATGAGCTCGGACATCTAGCTGACAAAACAAATTTTAGTTTTTCAATCGTTAACATTAATATCTACATAAAATGATGAAGTGGTCTGAGTTCGTGAAGGTTTAACAAGAATGACTTGACTGGTGCGTGACTCCTCTGTATCGTTATCTCGCCTTTGATATCGAAGAAAATTGCGCCAAAGTCACGCTGATGACAGCGGCATTATCCTCAGTAACTCAGTTTTAATGCTGTTGTATGCAAGCCCAAAACTTTAAAACTTTCTATCTACACTTAATGTTTGTTGGAGTGCATTTTCAACAAAGTGAAAAGTTATAGGTCTTTCCACGTTTATGGATATAATTTTATGCATTTTGGGTTTATGGTTTTATCTCTGGGGAATACCAGTATTGCATAAGTAGTTAGTGAACTTTTTTTTTTTTTTTATAAACAAACTATGCCCGTGCCTTTATCTTTATCTTCTGGAGCAAAATATCTGGGTAATGAATCAGAAATAGATTTGGACCGACTATCTCTCTCTCTCTCTCTCTCTCTCTCTCTCTCTACACACACACACACACACACACACACACACATCCCTTCTTGGCGTTGTACTTCCAAGTCATTTATAGAGCCAGTATTGCCTTCTTTGTCCCTCTATGCCCACTTTCTACTGTGCCAAAGCTACAAGACCCCACCTTTAAAGTATGTACACTTATTTGACATGATAAGGGAAGTCATCGTATGGAGTCGGCATTGTTTCCTGGAGTTGTTCTTACCTCCTTAGCCTGACTTCTTTAACATTGGAACCACTGAAGTCCCCATCCTAGAACCAACGCCAAACTAATTTATTGTGTTACCAATTGCCCCTGGATCTCTTCCTATCCCCTGGGGATTAGTTCCTGTATTATGACATCAAAGCTATCAAGAAACCCATCTTATAAATATAAATCTACTTTCTTTGCATGAAAAGAGGATTTCACTGTATAGTACCGAACAGAAAGATGGAAGGCTCAAGCCGAGAAAGACTTGACAAAGTGTTCCACGGAATTCCTGTTCGCATTTCTTTTCTAAATTGCATAGACTTATTGCTATTACAACAGACCTCTATCTATTCATATTACTAATAGATTTATCTTTTATAGTTGAAATATAATTTTTCCATTTTCAACCAAGCATACATTTTAAAGTAAGCATGTAGTAAGCATTTTAAATACTTGAAACTGTCACGGAAAGCAAAAGCCCATAACAGGGGTAAAAGTTTTCTTACTTTAATAAAGATGAAACAAACACCCACGCACGATTTTTAAAAATTTATTTTGCTAGAAAAAATTCAAACGTTAACGTCGGAATGAACTATCAGGAAATTATGATGAAAAAATTTAAGAAGAGAGTTAACTATTTAACTTCGTCGATAAGGTTTATAGGAAATCAATGTTTTCGACCTGGGATGCTATCGGTTGTAACCGAGGTTCCTGCCGTGGCTTTGGAGTTTTAAAAGTGTTAAGTTTATATCAACATTGAACATTGTATTTTTATAAGTTTACCTTTCTTGCCTTTATTGTTGCTTGACAGGATATTGCCATAGTTGTGCTGATGTGCTGTTAATCTACCTACATTCCTACCTACCTAACTCCATCTATCCGTCCATCCATCCATCCATCCGTCCACGCACACACACACACACACACACACACACACACACACACACACACACATACATTATCCACGTAATACACTTATTTTACTTTAACTCCCTTTGCTTTGAATGAACTGCCTATGTAGGATTATTCTATTCACATTACTTCATTCGCGGAAGTTGTCTCTCTTTGATTACATATTGTTCAGTACATTGCATTCATCCATCGCCAGGTTAATCCTCATAACGTGAAAATTTACTTGCAGGATAAAATTGTTTTTTATGACACATTTCATAATGAAATATTAAGATATATAACTGGGAGAAAAATTATATCGCCACGATGGCGATACCACTTTCATCGACAATGTGGTGATATCAATTTTGGAGTAACTTTCTTTTCATATTTGGGAAATACATCTGTCGTTAGGTATGTTATTTAAATCTGCATTTCATTTTCTTATTCTCCTTCTTTCTTTCTTTCTTTCTTTCTTTCTTTCTTTCTTTCTTTCTTTCTTTCTTTCTTCTTCTTCTTCTTCTGCTGCTGCTGCTGCTGTTGCTCTCTTTCTCTCTCTGTCTCTCCATAAGGAGTGTGTGAAGATAGCAGACCCTCTAGTAATCATTTATTTAATCAATAAGGAGGCGTCAACAAAAGGCCTAAAACGAATTCGAATAACAAAAGTAGGGTTCGAGCATTAATTTTACTTAATTAGTTTTCTACACGAATTCTACAAAGTATCAATGACTGGAAACTGGATGAACTGTTCTTGTTTGAAATTCTGTCATGCATACAGTATATATGCCTTTTACTCAGTACGACAAACAATACACATTTTGGTGGGTAAAGACTGTTGTTTAAATATAGTTATAAAATTGTTTAGGTAGCGATTTTAACTCTCAGTACAATCATAATCATGTTTGAAAACGATGGAGAAACTGGGCATTAATGAAATTAAATGACAACTAAAATTCGTGCACAGTGACTATTAAGGAACTAGACTGCAAACTTGCCAAGGTCAGAAGTTCACGTTCGAATGCAGAAATGAATACAATAATGAACCAACATACATAAAAGTAAACTCACAATCATTCAAATCTTTTGTTTAAAGATATTACGCTATTAAATCTGTCGGATGTGTCCGCTCTGTGATGTTTCTATCACACCTCAGCTTTCTTCACGGTATCAATCCGCGCAAGAAATGTGTTAACAAAAGTAAAAATCGTTTGAAAATGTATACAGTAATTTGACAAAACACACAATTTGAATAATTGTTTGTATAAGATAAATTTAAAAAAGATCGCTGCCCTAAAATTATTGTAAATTTTGGAACTTCTTTTTATAGATGTAGTAATACAGCCGTTAATAGCATTGACACTAAATGGAGAAAAACAATCCATGGTTTCCCCATTCTTTACAATACAATGAACCCCACTTCACTCATGAAACATTTCATTATATCTACCAAAAATGTAGATATCTATATTTATCGCTAAAACTAAAATGTGAATCAATCTAAATTGAACTTTTAAACTTCACAAACTTGAGAAGACCAGACTAAAATTCACCTGACTAGAATACTTATTAATTTCTTATGAACTGATTTCTTTCCATCAAGTGAAGTATGAGAATTAAAATTCCTTTTTATTTATTATGAAGCTTCAAGAAAAATCCTACACTAATAGTTCACATGTACTAAATAAATCATAAATTTTGTTTTGAATTTTATTTCTGAAAACCAGTTCAGACTGACATTTGTCAGTTATTGAATGTGGTGTTCTTCCATAAGCCAGTACATTCATCTTGATGGCTTTCTTCAACTCTAGACAGTAAGTCTGTGGAATTTGGATGCACATCAACAAAGATCAAGTTTGCGTCTCAACTGCTTCTTGGGCATGTGGCCATGAAAGGAATAATGATTACATGTCTTGTGCCGGGGAATAATATTCGAACACACCGAATCCAATAAGAATGGCATAAATTAGAACTATAGTTCTGATTTATGATCAAAATAGGTCAAACATGTTTGCACTGACTTGTGTTTTTCTCAAAACGTTCAAAGCATTCTTATGTTCTAGTCGATGCCTAAATTACGTGTCCTTTGTATGTCTGTGTAGTGGTTCTGATATTTTTGTTCGATCTGGAACGTCTTTAACTCTTACTTCTTCTGGTTCAATGCCACCTGACTAGAGAACAAAGCTCGTTAATGTAAGTTTGATATGTTCTACAAAACCTTGTCTTGTTTCATCGCAAGACCGCCTTCTCTTCCTTTGTCCATAAAGTCCTTGATTCTTTCATTTTTATTTTTGTTCATTTGACCTATCTACAATGAAGCCATCAGTAAGGTTACATGCCAATTCACTATCTTGTAGGACGTTCTGAAAAATCTTGATGATATGTTTTTTATGTTGACGTAATATAAAACAATCGTTTGGAACGATATGAATCTTATTGGGTTCCCAATGTTGTGATTTGTTTAAATTGTAAAATCTTCCTTCAGTGGTATTAGGTGATATCCCCTTTGCAGACAGTACTCAGAGAAAAAAGTACTAATGTTCAATTCTTGCAATATTTCATCCATGGTAGGAATATGATGCCTTTGTTTAACCGATTTCTTTGTTTGTCCAATGCCTGTCTACGCATACATGTATATTTCCATTAGACTTCAGTGCCACAACTATTGGGATAATCTATGGGACTGGACCATTTACTTTTTCAGTTATATCGAGCTCTCCTGATTCGTCAGGTTCCTGCTAACGTTTTATCGCGAGCTAAATGGCACTCTTTCAAGTTGCTGGAGAAATGGCTTGACTATTTTCCCAATATGGTGTTTAAAAATTCAAGTTGTAACATATTTATGCCTTCCATAAAGTTGACTCTGGGTGCTATCTGCAGTAAGTTTAATTCAACGCTGTTTGCTCGCCACTCAAGGGTCGGCCTTTTTCATCATTAACTACTAATGCTGCAGGAGTATTCAATTCCTCTTGGACCTGTTATTTTACTGTTTGACTTCATTTTACCTTTACAGGTGTTATTGCACCTTAGTGGCATAATTTCTTGTTTCGTACTTAGATGTATACTTTAAGCTGTTACCAGATATATATATATATATATATATATATATATATATATATATATATATATATATATATATATATATATATATATATATATATATATATATATATATATATATATATATCTTATCTTGGTGCTTGCTCCAGAGTCGATCATTATATTGACTTGTATTCCATCTTCTGTTAATGTTATGATTTCACACAACTGCCTTTCATTGTTAAAGCATACGCATCACAGCTCTCAACTATAGTGTCTGTGTAATGCGCTGTTTCATTTTTTTTAAAAATTAATTTCTCATGTTCTGTATTGTATAACACTCGCCTTTTGATTTTACAGAAATTCTAAAAATGCCCCATGCCCCACAACTACGACACCTTTTGTTTCATACAGAATATTGGCTTATCTCTACCAGAATGTCACAGTTTATTATATCAGTAACATTCACTTAAGGTTTGTGGATTTGCCTTTCGCTTGCATTGTCTAACGGGGCCAACACTGTTTACACCTGTTCCAACAACAAACACATATACTGTTCGACTTTTTGACAACCTCTACAGCTCTTGCAATCTCTTGTAATTTCTCCAATGTCAACCTTGCTCCTTTCCCAATAATTTACCTCTGATTGGGCTGGATTTACAGCAGTGTATATCCCGATTCCTAATTTTTGTATCAGTTTTACCTCAATAATGAATTTCGTAACTTTATAAGAAATGTGTCTTACGCCCCCATCAGTTCTGGCTATAAAATGTTTTGTCTTTCACCCAGAGAGAGAGAGAGAGAGAGAGAGAGAGAGAGAGAGAGAGAGAGAGAGAGAGAGAGAGAGAGAGAGAGAGAGAGAGAGTTCACCCTCCCTTAAAAAGGGTGTCACACCTTAACAGTGTAGATCTTGCCTTCATCGTTGGGGAAGGCTGAGAGAAGTACGGAACCGCTGTAAGAAAAGTGGACTCCATGAGTTCTTGGCGGAACGAACTTTATTGAAATTATTGATATAGTGATTTACATAGATATAGAAATACATCTACATAAACTTACAATTTAGATAGAAATACACATCAAATTACAATATTCCTTCAAGCCTACCAACTTCATGCAGTTCTGGAATTTGTCTTTTAGAATATAATGATAATAATTAGGTATCGAATACATTAACGATAGCCAAAGTGTGAAAAATTAAATATTTCAGATTAATGCAATAATTATTTGTTTGGAAGCTATTTTACTGAATTTAACCTAAATTACAAAAATATTTTGCTTAATAATTTTAAGAATATTTATTTCTAAATTAATTATTATTAAGCATGAAGATGGTAATGAAGTGGTCTTTACAATAGTTAATAATACAAATACAAATACATGTAATTTCTTAACACAATTTAACTTTACAATACATTATGATAAAGAATAATAAAACAGTATTTAAAGAATACAAAAATTGCAAACGCACCGATGTAAGGTTGAACTGCTACAAAAACACATCACCCTAACGTTTTAAAACATTAAAGATCCCTATACCGCAGTAGTTTGTTACCTGTAAGAATGGTGTACTCCGTGAATTCTTGGCGGAACGAACTGGTCCAGCAGAGCCGCATCTCGCTTATGCGCGATTTTGCAGGTACTCTAAGAACCATATAAGGACATGCGTTTTGATGCTTGCTCATCTTAACAAAGTAATTTAATTTATACTGTATTCCAAAATAAATACACAACTGTAGATTCATCAATACACAAAAATATTATTAATGCGTACAGCCCAGCCACCATGATTTGAACTCCGTCGCGCGCTCGAAGGTAGTTTCGTAAAGAATTGTCGTTTTGGTCTACTTAAAATTGAAATTTAGAGTCATATTGTGAATGAATGTGCATTATAACAACTTTTCCATTTGGTCTGGAATGGATGGATATTGTTTCCATGTTGATCCAACTAAATTCTGTTCTTTTTCGGATTATGATGGACAAGATTATTGGATCATTTCAGTGCGGTAAGGAGAATGAATTTATGCTGGAAATGTACTCGAAATTCCAATATAGTTTCGGTGTGTATCAGGTTTGCAGGATATGTCATTTGAATTTGCAGAACCAGGATATTCAGGATGCATAAATGTAAGTATATTTATTGCCATTCTTATTACCAGCTCAAGAAGGCATGTGTATGCCCTTTCAATTGTATCTCGCTGTTAGAGGGACCCCAGTTATGACCTGTATCATACAGTGTGTGTATTCTTTCGCTAGCCTAACATCGTATCAAAATAGTTACACGGAAAAATTGCTGTTGTGCGACAGTCCATTTAACCAGCGGAAATAATAATTTTTCGTCGTTTTGGCTTATTGGCTCTAAGGCTATTAGTTTCCTACCAAACCCTTCAGTTTCATTTTTTTTCCCCTCGAATCTACTATTTTGACAGATTTGTAAAACGGTAGGTCTCTGATAGATGTGCGATAGACCTTGGCCTCAATATGCTTTTCTATACTATAATTTTCTGGATCCTAGAGACACTGGTCATAGTCCGAACCATTCTGTTGCGAAAAGGTACGAATATTTCTCCTAAATCACCGTTTCAGTGATCAGAAGGGTATTTTCAGTTACTGCGTCTCTCACGTTCGTTGTTGACATTACGAATATCACGTTCATTCGTGTGTTTGTTTGAAAGTTTCGTTTATGACTTAGTGGATTCATCTATATGTTAACTTTATCATCCGTACTTCAAATGGGCAAAACAGCTTGTTTAGTTCATATACAAACAAACCTAATCAACCAAAACCTAAAGCGTCTACTATTCATGAGTGTACGTGGTTTGTTTACAAAGTAGTTTCTAATGCACTATACTATTTTTAGGCACACGTGTCGTGATTATAAGTGCAATATGAAGGTGTTCAGTATCGTAAAATACTGCACGATTCTGACAATGTTGTTGTTGTTGTTGTTATAGGGTTTAACGCCATTTTTCAGCACAAGATAGGCTATACATGGCGGCCAGTATTAATGGTGGAGGAAGAACCCGGGAGAACCTGGAAAGAACCACCGACCCACGAGAAGCTACCGGCAAGCTTTCTCACATAACCACATTGGCCGAGCCCGAGACTCGAACCCACGCAGACAGAGGTGAGATGGCAGTGATCCGTAACGGTGAGCGCTTGAGACTACTCGGCCACTCGGGGCCCCGATTCTGACAATGTAAAGATAACGGAGACAAAAAATGAGCATATTTATATATATTGTATTGGATTAAATTGTATTAAGAATTTATATTTATCTATAATCGTAGTATTGATTTTTTTTGTATAGGCAATTTCGCTGCCAACTTCATGAGTAGTAATTTTTTTATTTAGAAATAGGAAACTTTTTAAGCCATAGAATATCATATTTTGGTATTTTAAATCAAAGATATAATAATTTGCAAATACTACAAATACATTTGGTGTCAGACCGAAATATTGAATTTTTGACCATGTTTGCTAACTGGTGACTTATGTGATATTTAATTATTTACACTATAATCTAAATAGATAAACATTCCAGCATTTTGTAGGCTTGAAAGAATATGATGATTTTTTTATGTCATCTTTTTAAAATCTAAAATGTAAAGTTTATGTAGTTGTATTTCTTTATCTAGAATGTAATTTTTTTATATAAATAATTTCAACATTGTTCGTTCTGTCAGACTTCATGAGGGTTCGCCTTTCTTACATTCGATTCCGGACCTGTCTCTCTTTTTCTCTCTCAGCATTCACTAATGATGTAGACTATTTACACCTCTAGGAATGACATCTCCTAAGTTAGCATGAACTCTCTCTCTCTCTCTCTCTCTCTCTCTCTGTCTCTCTCTCTCTCTCTCTCTCTCTCTCTCTCCAAGTGAGAAAGACACCTATGAGTCTAAACATTTCATAACACGACGTGATGGGTGTGAACGTCATTTCGTACAAAAGTTATGAGAATTCGTCTCCTAACATACCCATTAGCAACAGAAATGTGTCAATTTCAGTACTTCGCATTTAGTTTCAAAGAGAAACAATTTTATCTTAAAAGTAAATGGTCAGATTATAAGAGTACTCTGATAAGGGAAGAATGCATTGTTTTGAAAAAAGTTGTAATGAAAGAGTAACAACTCATGGGAATAAAGTAATAAAGTAATGCAATTCGAATAGCCTCTCATGTTTATGGAGTTGTAGTTGATTAAGTTAACAAAAGTACTGTGTTAAGTTGTTAAATCCGTTCATTAGATGTTGCTTCGTTCTGAGTGTAT